>JAESVK010062022.1:0-19734 GCA_017140935.1 Hamamelis virginiana
AGCAGCTCCAACATTTGTCTATAAATAGGAGAAGAAGGAATGAAGAAAGGAACCACTCTCAACGTCATCAACTACCTGCTAGTTTACTTTTTGTCTAGTTTAGCTTCTAATTATTTCAATTCCAGCAATTGTTATTCATTTTTATTAGCTGTAATCAGTTCTTCATTCATGGTAATTTACTGCAAATCTTCATAGAATAGTTCTCTTTCTCTCTTTACTTTAATTTAATTAGTCTGCATCTACTTTAATTAAATTAGTTTATTCTTACTTTGCTCTTAAATTAGTTCATTCTATCTACTTAGTTTAATTGCAATTTCTTCTTCTCTCTTCATTTCATTTTGTAATTTTATTATTAAAGTCCTATTGGCCAGCCATAGGCAAGAAAGAACCCTGATAAAGGGAAGAACCCCACCCCTTACACAATCGCCTACTCTCTTTTCATCCAATCTCGATTTGTAGGTGGCTTATTGATCGGTCGAAAATCAATATTGATTGATTTCTTGGCTTTCTTCTGATCAATCGGCGCCCGGGGTCGAAAGGATTGGCTTAATTTTGAACTATCCTAGTTCTGGCACGCCCGCGTACACCGAAGGCCAATTTTTGTGCAAACATATTTGGCACGCCCGGTGGGACTCTGTTTACTTTTGTTTATAATGTTGACTCGAAGTAAGAATAAGCAAACGGAAGGCGTTTCCGAAAGCGAACAGCTTCCTGTTGGGGATGCCCCGCGAGGGGAGGTTCCGCTTCATGAAGGTGTTCTGCGAGAGGAAACTTCCCTACCGTTGCCATTGATGTCTCCATCTTCTGTTGGAATTTTTCAGGAAATAATCCAACGTAATAGTGATAGCATGGAGACCCTAAGGAGAAATCTTGAAGCTATTTCGAGTAATTTGCGAGAAGATAATTCAAAATTGTCTATCAAATTGCAAGACAATGTTGCAACTATTTCAAGCAATTTGCAGGGAAATATTGCAAAAATGTCTAGTGATTTGCATGAAAGTAATGCAAAGATGTCGGCTGAGTTTCAAGAGAGTATCGCAAAAATGTCTAGTGATTTTCAGTTAAGTAATGAAAAATTGTCAAGTAATTTGCAACTGTTAAATCATGAGCTCTCGAGTGCATTCGGATCAGTCAATAAAACTATGTTTGATATGAGTCGAAGCGTGGAGAGAGGGTTGTTCAGTCAAGAACGTTTTCAAGAAAGTGTAGGTGGAAAGTCAGATTTTCCTACGGCCGAAATGGCGGGA
Source organism: Hamamelis virginiana (assembly GCA_017140935.1). Taxonomy (NCBI): domain Eukaryota; kingdom Viridiplantae; phylum Streptophyta; class Magnoliopsida; order Saxifragales; family Hamamelidaceae; genus Hamamelis; species Hamamelis virginiana. Next base: position 1,248 of record JAESVK010062022.1, read on the forward strand.
CAGTCCTCGGGAAGCGCTGAGCGCCCTAGAACGTCAACGCCACTTCGTTGCCCACCACCTGCTACTTTAATTGAGAATAGACCTCCAATCATTTCAGCCGCGTTGCCTACTCAACAGTTTAGGAACGGCGTTGGGCAACCAAGGCCGGACCCAACGTTTAATAGGCAAGGCGGCAGAAATACGTTTGATGATACACTCGGGGGGCAACAACCTTTCGAAATATTTGGAGGTCAGACAAATGCGCCTAATTATCATAACATGCCGCCTGTAATAGGGTCGGCAAATCATTATCCAGATCAAGTGTCAATGGTCCCGCCATTAAGGCTCGGGAGGCAACCTCCTATGCCTCAAATAGGTGAGAACATTGCACAGAATAGATATCAAGGTGCTTTAGGCCAACCACCAGTGTTAGACCGCAATGACGTTTTTAATATGATTTAAGAGGTGGTTGGACAAAACCCAACAAGGAGAATGAATAGACCTACATATAGGAAACCTTATCCGGAGTGGATAGACCGTAATTATGAATTCCCACGAGGTTTTAAAGTACCTGAATTTTCTTTGTTCTCTGGTGATGGGAATCAATCAACGGTCGAGCACATCGGAAGGTTTACCATGCAATGTGGAGAGTTTTCTGTTAATGATTTTTACAAATTAAGGTTATTTGCAAGTTCTTTGACAGGGCACGCGTTTACTTGGTATATTAACTTGCCGTCCAATTCTGTTTGTACTTGGCGAGATATGGAAGAAAAATTCCATACTCAGTTTTTTAGAAATGAGCATGAGGTTACTATGGCTGACTTGTCTAGATATAGACAATTACCTGGAGAGTCGGCTGAAAAATATTTATCTCGTTTCAAAATTGCTAGAAGTAAATGTATGGTTTATTTGCCTGAAAAAGAATTTGTTAAATTGGCACAAAATGGGTTAAATATTGAGTTACGCAAAAAGTTCGATGGAATGGAATTTGAGGATTTATATGAGTTGTCAGCTAGAGTAGCTAGATATGAATGGTTGTTGAAGGAGGAATCCCAAACGAAAAGTTCATCTTTGGGTACCTACTATCATGATCCAAATTACGATATTGCTATGGCTGAAATCATTACTAAAAAACCCATTGTATGCCAGGCCTTATTTAAAAAGGATAAAGATGTCCCAATTGTTCAATCTTCTGGGAAAAATGTGTATGAGACATCTAAACAGTACTCTTTTGATATATCTAAGGCAAGTGAGATTTTTGACCATCTTTTGAATGCTAAAGTAATCAAATTATCTGATGGACATAAAATCCCACCGCCTAAAGAATTGAAAAAGATAGAGTACTGTAAGTGGCATAATTCGAAAAGACATAATACTAACGATTGTATTGTTTTTCAGAATGTGATACAGGATCATATCGATAAGGGGTTGTTAAAATTCCCTGACAAAGATAAGCAACAGATGGAAGTGGAGGTGGAAACTTTCCCACCAACTTTTGGGCTTGGCGTAGCATCAGTTGATTTTCGCCGAATGCTCACACCCATGTCACCATTCAACCAAAGAGGGTCAATGCGTAGCAACAACCAGATGAATGGTTATAATAATGGGGGAGGAAGGTTCTTTCAGAATAATGGACGGGTTAATTTTCCGTTCAGACCAAGGAATCATTCACAAACACTTTGTCAAAGGTGTGAAACAGAAGTGCATCGACCTAGATTTGAATGGAAGCCGAGAATGAATTTTCCAGGGGTGCAAAGCCAGCGGAGAATGCCAACACCGATTCAGCACAATATTCCAAGGATGGAAAATCAGCGTGTTAGGCCTCCAGTGCGCCAACCTGTGGTCCCTTTACCGCCTTGGGTAAATAGGCCAAGGATGGTGCGTCCTCCTCGTGTTGAGCACAGGCGATGGGTGAGGGTTGAACATCCAAAATTCCCACGAAAATTGACCAAAACCCAGAAAAGACGACTACAGCGGAGAAAGTTGTTGCAAAAGAAAAAGTCAGCAGTCGTTTCGGCCGTGGCAGAAGCAAAAATCACGGCCGAAACAGCTCCTGTAGCCTAGATTCTAAGTAAAATTGAGAAAGACATGAAAATCCCGGTTGAAGAAGGAGCTCTTGGCACCTAACAGGTAGAAAATTTATTGGGGGAATTACAAAGAAGCCTTGATGCAGAGGAAGGCGAGGGTTCTTGTTCTGAAAAATACCGTGATGACCTGGAAGAGTTTGATATTCAATTCGGCACTATTCCAAAGACAATGTCTTGTAACGTGGCATTTGTCTTGCCGTTGATTTTTCAGGCAAAAGAAGAGAGCCAAATAATTGAATCTCAACATGGTGAAAGTCATATGGAAGAGGCTTTAGTTGAACAAACAGAGGCCTGTGCCCCTATTCTGAGTACTGATGGTGAGAGAGCCACCTTTGAATAACCAACTCAAAGGATGGCTCAACACCTCAAACCTTTGTACATTCAAGCTTATTTAAACGGATGCCCTGTTAGCAGGATTTTGGTGGATAACGGGGCCGCCGTGAATGTGTTGCCAATGGCGATGATGAAAAAGGTTGGAAAAGATGAATCCGATTTAGTGCCAACAGAGGTGACTGTGACTAATTTCTCTGGTGGCGTGACTGCAACTAGGGGAGTGGTCCCATTGGAATTAATTGTGGGTTCAAAGAAAATGACCGCAGCATTTTTTGTAATTGATTCAACGTCAAGTTACAATGCGCTGCTGGGTCGTGACTGGATTCACTCGAGTATGTGCGTCCCTTCGTCGTTACATCAATTTTTGGTCCTATGGCATGAAGACAAAATTGAGGTGGTGACAGCAGACAGGAAACCCTTTGTAGTAGGGTCCAATGCAATTGATGCTTGTCTTTACAATGAGGGTGTAGGTACAGTCAAGTTCACTGGTTTTGATAAATGTGGGAAACCTACTGGAATCACAGCAGCAATTGGGCTTCCACCTAGAAAAATTTGTTCTCAAGATATCCGGACTATGGATTTAATTCCAGAAAGGCCGAACATCTCTTGCTTTTTCAATGATAGTTATTAATGGACAGTACATCTTTGGAAAGTGAGAATGATTCAGCAGTTCGGACTATTTTAGAGAAGATCCGAAAGTATGCTGAAGAAAAAATTACTTTGAATGAATCAGAATTTGTTTGGGAAGGAGAAGAAGTAACAGCTGAAGGGATTACCATGGAAGATTTAAAGTGTGCTCCTGAGAAATTAGAAGATCTGCAGGCTGAAGTTCAGGATTTGCTGCAGGAAGTAAATCTCGGGACTCCTGAAAATCCAAAGCCGACTTTTATTAGTCAGGCATTGGATGAAAATTTAAAAGCTGACATTATTACTGTTTTGCAGGAATATTCTGATTGTTTTGCATGGAGCTATCAAGATATGCCAGGACTTGATCGGAGCCTCGTGGAACACAAGCTACCAATCAGAGAAGGATTCAGGCCGTACAAACAGCCCCCAAGGAGGATGTCCAACGAAGTGATTCTAAAAATCAAAGAGGAGATTGATCGACTACTGGAGGCTGGTTTTATTCGTCCAATAAGGTACACGGAATGGTTGTCCAATGTAGTTCCTGTTTTAAAAAAGAATGGAAAACTTTGGGTTTGTATCGATTTTCGAAATTTAAATTTGGCTACCCCGAAAGACGAGTATCCAATGCCATTGGCAGATTTATTGGTAGATGGTTCATCTAACAATGAAATACTCTCATTCATGGATGGTCATTCGGGGTATAATCAAATCTATATTGCTGAAGAGGATGTGCCAAAAACGGCATTTCGTTGTCCAGGTGCTCTAGGAATATTTGCTTGGATAGTAATGCCATTTGGACTACGAAATGCCGGGGCAACTTATCAGTCAACCATGAATAAAATTTTTGATGATATGATCGGCAAATTCATGGAAATTTATATTGACGATATAGTTGTTAAATCTAAAAAGAAAGAAACTCATGTTGAAGAACTTAGGATGTCATTTGAGCGAATGAGAAAGCACAAATTAAAAATGAATCCGCTTAAATGTGCATTCGAAGTTTCAGCGGGGAATTTCTTAGGATTTTTGGTACATAAAAGGGGAATTGAGGTGGATAAAAATAAAATTAGAGCAATTCAAGGAGCAAAACCTCCCAGCAATAAGAAAGAGTTACAACGATTCATTGGCCAAATTAATTTGTTACGCTGTTTTATTTCAAATTCGGCTGGAAAATTAAAAGTTTTCTCTCCTTTGTTAAAATTGAAAGGTCAGGAGCAGTTTGTCTGGAAAGAGGAACACCAATTGGCTTTCGATACGCTGAAAAGCTTATTGACAAAGCCACCAGTGTTGATAGCACCAGTGAAAAGGAGGCCTCTACGGTTGTATATCTCAGCCGCCGAGGATTCAATTGGAGCATTGTTGTCTCAAGAGAATGATCAGAAAAAAGAGCAATCTGTGTATAACTTAAGTAGGATTTTATCAGCTGTAGAGATTAGATATACTTCTATAGAAAAGTTGTGTTTAATTTTGTATTTCGTTGCTACTAGATTAAGGTGGTACTTGCTAGGTTCAGTGGTTTATGTTATTTCCCGTACTGATTTAATTAAGTACATGTTATCTCGGCCTTTAATTCGAGGAAAGATTGGAAAATGGATATTTACTTTGTCTGAATTTTGTTTCTTGTATATTCCTCAAAGAGCCGTGAGAGGGCAAGTGTTAGTCGATTTTCTGGCCGATCATCCATGTCTTGATGAAAGTCTAATGGAGGATGTGGCGGAAATCGGATTAATAAACATTAAGCCTTGGAAATTGATTTTTGATGGCTCCAGAAATGAAAGAAAATCAGGGATTGGAATTGTGTTAATAGCGCCAAATGGAAATCATTTGGAATTTTCGTTTCAATTAGATTTTGAAAGTTCCAATAATCAAGCCGAATATGAATCGGTTATTGTTGGAATGGAATTACTATTGGAAATGAAAGTTCAAATGGTTGAGATAATCGGTGACTCCCAGCTAGTTATTAAACAGTTGGCTGGAGAGTACAGATGCACTAGTTGGACGTTAGCTCCTTATTTCGCTTTGGCAACACAACTAATGGAAGAATTTTCTGATGTATCGGTTCATTATATCCCAAGAGAATTTAACCAAGAAGCCAACGAATTAGCACAATTAGCTTCTGGGTTAAGATTGTCAACGGATGTGATGGACCGAACAATTTTAGTTCAAAAGAAATTTCTGCCATCCGTACGCCAAAGAGATAATGTGTTAATTTGTGAACAAGAAGTGGAGATTCATGATGATTGGAGAACGCCGATTATCCAATACCTAAAAAATCCATATGGCACAGCCGATAAAAAAGTGAAACACATGGCTATTAATTATATTATTTATGAGGATGTGTTGTATCGAAAATCGGTTGATGGTTTATTACTAAGATGTTTAGATAAAAATGAGGCAATGAAGGTTATGGCTGAAGTGCATGAGGGCATTTGTGGCGCTCACCAAGCCGGCATTAAAATGAGATGGCTAATACGTAGACACGGGCATTATTGGCCATCGATTATGTCGGATTGCATAAATTATGCTAAAGGGTGTGTCGCATGTCAGAAACATGGCCCCGTGCAAAAGGTGCCTGCGATGGAAATGCGACCAATTATTAAACCATGGCCTTTTCGCTGATGGGCCATGGATTTAATTGGTAAAATTTATCCCCCATCGTCTAAAATGCAGAGTTTTATCATTGTAGCTACGGATTATTTTACCAAATGGGTGGAAGCGAAGCCAATGAAGAAGGTTGATCAGGACGATGTGATCCAATTTATTAAAGAAAATATTGTTCACCATTTCGGGTTGCCTGAATCTATCACAGCCGATTCTGGTACTGTCTTTACAGGGGATAAAATTGTATCATTTGCAAAGGAGTATGGCATTAAAATATTGAACTCCACGCCGTACTATGCTCAAGCCAATGGGCAGGCTGAGGCATCAAATAAAGTTATTAAAAGTGTGGTGGAAAAAATGATTGAAGATAATCCCAGAATATGGCACATTTTGTTATCTGAAGCTTTATGGGCCATTAGGACGTCTTTCAAAACGAGTATAGGAACTAGTCCATATACACTTACTTTTGGCCACGACGCCGTGCTTCCTTTGGAAATAACAGTGCCGTCATTGAGAGTAGCATTCCAAAATAAATTAACACCGGCTGAATTCTCGGAAGCTATGTTAATTGAATTGGAATCTATGGATGAAAGAAGGATGAGAGCATTGAATACTTTAACTATACAAAAGGCCAAGGTTGAAAGGGCCTACAACAAAAAGGTGAAAGGTAAAGTATTCAAGGAGGGAGATTTGGTTTGGAAAATTGTTTTGCCAATTGGGATTAAAGATCCTATGTTTGGCAAATGGTCCCCTACATGGGAGGGACCATTTAAAATTTTGGAAGTATATTCTGGAGGCGCTTATATTTTGTCTAATTTAGATGGCCAAAAACATCCAAGGGCCATTAATGGACAATTCCTGAAGCGTTATTTTCCTACCATGTGGGAAATGCATAAATCACAAATATAGTAGTAGAAAAATAAAGTAGGAATAGGAGTAGGAATTAACATTAGAATTAGTCAAAATAATGTTCTAGACAAATTAAATAAAAGTAGCAAAAAATGACAATTGTTTGAGTACAAAGCTCAAAAGCCAGGAAAGGCTTTCACTATATCAGCCCATTATTGCTCAATCTCTGTGATATTTGTAAGAGCTGCAGATTTCGACTGGTGCCACCCCTCCACGCTTGGGAGTGTTGCTTGGTAAACTTCCAACATAGTTGCAGATTCCCCAGCTAGCTCTGCCTTCGCTGACTCAATATTATCAAGTTGTTTCTCGAAGTCAGCAATTTTGTCAACGACTTTCTCTCTGCGGGACTGAAGGTCAGCAATCAATTGGTCAATTTCAACCACCTCAGAATTCAGCTTTTCAACGTCAGTTTGCACAGTGACAGAGGAGGCAACCAAAGAATCAAATCGGGTGGTGTGATTCCTCATAGTAAGTACCATTCCAGCAAAATCATTGAGGAAGGAATCGACATCTGATATTTTTCTTTGAGCAATCTCAAAATCCCAGTTCAAAGCATCAATATTGAGAAGTTGCTGAAGGTGTCCTCTAAGAGCCACAGGAATGTCATCCGCAGAAAGTAGTACATGAATTGAGTCCTTCAGAGACATTGTCCGACCCGGATGATTCATCTCCTTAAAAGGATATTTCAGCAAAGAGATCAAAATCTTCTTGGCTTCTTCAACCTGAGAGGAAGTTACTGGAGTTGATAATGAAGGCAGTGAAGGAGATGGAGTAGGTTGACTAAGAACACGGCTCAAACTTTCGAAGTATGCCGCCGGGTTTGACATTGCACTTGTGGTTGGGGAATCAGCAGTCTTTTGTTTTTTAGCAGCAGGAGTAGCTGGTGTCTTAACAACTGGAACAGGGGCTGGTGCTGTAAAAACTGGGGCTGGTGCTGTGAAAACAGGGGCTGGAATTGCTTGAGTAGGGGATGGAGACGTGTGAACAGGAGCAATAAAAGAAAGTGGCATGGGCAAGATGTAAGAATCACCCGTATCGCCAGTTTCATCATCAGCACGTGCAGAGGAATGTTGAAGGCTTTGAGCAGACTCGGGATGAAAAGTGGGAGTGCGAGTTGGCTCACCTTCCTCAGATTCTTCCCCTTCTGACACGATGAGTTTTCTTTTTGCTTTGGTAGACTTGCTCTTTGAGACAACTACGAAGACAAAAGAAAATAAAAGTGAGGTATAAGAGAAAGAGGTATGTACAAAGTAAATAGAAATCAAACTTCAAAAAAGATTACCTGTGCCATATTTTTCAACGCTTTCTGCAGGAGCAAAAGCTTTAAGAGTCTTGGCCGAAATTGCAGAGAGAATGGTGCTAAAGAAAGCCTGCCACCAAACTTTGAAATCCTCTGTGGTGTTTGGAGTACATGGGGTCTTTGAAGTGGAAAACATGAGGCTTTTGGTGGGGAGAACACTAGAGATTGAGATGAGATCTCTCTTGGTTGAAAAGGTGTTTCTAATCATGGGATTCTTTGTTAAAATAAAAATGTTGGGTGTATGTGCAAGTGTTCATGCATCACATATAGCACATATACAATCAATAGATATCGGGTAATGAAGGTCACTAACCTTAATGCGGAATAAACCCGATGCGGAGTCGAACGTCCTGTTGTTACGAGCCTCTGTGCACGTTCCTCTGATCCTCGCAGTCAAGAGTATAACCACAGTGAGCTATACCCAATCCGTTCACGAACCCACGTCCAAGGAGAGCTCCAATGGTGATAACCCAAGAGAGAGTTCTAGTGAGAGAGTGAGAGTTGGGAGGAAGAACTCACGTGTGTTATTTAGCTACATGGCTGCCCCCTTATAAAGATAAGGGAGTTGTAGTTCAAAATATGGGACTTATCCCATATCTTACTCTAATAGGATTAGAGTCTATCTGATAAGGGACTTATCCCTATCATCAGTAGGATTAGAATCTGATTTGAATAAGGGACTTATCCCTATCCCATCTAAATGGGAATTCAAATTAGGTTGGACCTCCTGCCCACAATGGGCGGATATGGGTTGGGCCAAAGCCCACTCCAAAAGTCTAACAGCTCCCACTCGCCCATAACGGGCAAGTCATCTCAATTAACTCACTAACTCATCTCTTCATACAGGAAATGGGCCGTGCGACATTGCGAGAAGAAACGAACAACGACGGGAGTATAGTTATTAAACCACCACCAAGGCTAACAAAAATACATCACCCAAAGGCTACTCGCATATGTCCTAGATAATTTCTTCAACACCAAATCAAGTATTCTCAATCCCTCATAGTGAGCAATACTTAATCCCATAATATATCAAGTGTTTAACAACTCATATCGAACGCAAAGTCGACATAAGCGCTGGCCAGCTTATAAACTCATGACATGGTGTATCAGTAAATTAATCTTCCCTAAGAACTCACGCCAATTCAATTAGACTCAATTGCTTTCCTAGACATACCCCATGTGGCTGTATAAATCATAGCCCTTAGGAAGCAAGCTAAAGTAGCAACATCGAGCATCCTCTTCATGACTGAGCCTTAGGTCACAAGGACATAGGTTAGATCCCTCAAAATCTCAGTGGCTCACACAGTGGTAGAGAAGGGATCATCCAGCACTTCCACTGCTCGTCAGCATTAAGCACATACAGTATGACTTGTATGTTATGGTGTTAACTCATGTAAATGAGCATGTCACTATCAAAATAACACCATACAGATGGATGTCTAGTCGCTACAAAAGCGCCCAACTTCACACCTGGCCATCTCAGGCTTCACAAAATCGTGGAAAGAATTCTATGAACGATTCACTAGGAATCTCATCTTAGTCATAACTAAGGCGACTCTCAATAAGTGGAATCTTAGCTCTCCACCTGAGTGCCCTAGATTCCTCAGTCTCATCTTGCTCGCTGCTTAAGCGTCAAGGTGAATTACCTGTGTGAGTAGGTGAATTCTAGCCTGGTGACATGTACTAAGAATAATATGCACACAAGAATAATTATCTTTAGAGTAAATCACAATAAAACCCAATAAGTAATTATTATTAATAATAATGTCAAATACAACTCATAAAGGTGTCAAATCCTACGCAATCTCATACTACCAACATGAGACTGAAACACATCTCTAGCAATAGGCTTGGTCAAAGGATCAGCCACCATGCTTCCAGTGGAAATGTGTTTCATGACCACCTCACCCCGCGCGACCATATCCCGAATAAAATGGTACTTGATATCAATGTGCTTAGACTTCACATGATACTTAGGATCCTTTGCATACGCCAAGGCTGCAGTACTATCAGAATACAAGGTTACGGCCTCCTCAGAATGAGCTATAAAACCTAGGCTATCCAAGAATCTCCTCAACCAGACAGCTTCCTGTACAGCTGCTGCACATGCCACATACTCAGATTCCATCGTAGATAAAGAAACACAGGTTTGCTTCTTGCTGCACCAAGATACAGCTCCGCCTCCAAGAATAAACGCATAACCCGATGTGGATTTGCGTCCATCTCTGTCACCGGCCCAATCAGCATCACTGTATCCTTTCAGCCTCAAGTCACCCCTATGGAAACACAAGGCATAGTCTGTTGTCCCTCAGAGGTAACGAAAAATCCTCTTCACTGCTGCCCAATGCGCAGGTCCTGGGTTACTCTGGTAACTGCTTACCATGCCGACTGCAAAACATATGTCTGGCCTTGTGCATAACATGGCATACATAAGACTCCCAACTGCCTCAGCATATGGCACTGTGGACATACGATTCTTTTCCTCATCTGTTTTAGGACATTGGTCCAAACACAAAGCACTCCCCTTCTCAACAGGGGTGTCAATGGGTTTGGAGTTCTCCATGCGAAATCGTTCAAGAATCTTCTTTATGTAAGTCCCTTGAGACAAACCAAAAAGCTTCTTAGAACGGTCTCTAACAATCTGAACTCCCAGCACAAAATTTGCTTCACCCATGTCCTTCATCTCAAAAGTAGAGGACAACCACTTCTTAGTGGCGACAATAGAGTCCATATCATTTCCTGCTATGAGAATGTCGTCAACATACAAAGACAGGATGAGCACACTTTTCTTTGAACGCTTCAGATACACACAATGGTCCTCTTCAATCATCTCAAAACCGTAAGAGGTAATTGAGTTATGAAATCTGAAATACCATTGTCTAGATGACTGCTTGAGACCATAAATGGAACGTTTGAGCTTGCACACTTTGCGCTCTTGTCCCTTGACTTCAAAACCCATAGGTTGAGTTATGTAGATCTCTTCATCTAGTTCTCCATTGAGAAATGCAGTCTTAACATCCATTTGAAAAAGCTCTAAATCCATTTGAGCGACAATAGCTAAGATAAGGCGAATGGAGGCAATCCTCACAACAGGGGAAAATGTCTCATCATAATCTATACCCTCTTGTTGGGTAAACCCTTTCGCCACAAGACGTGCCTTGTACTTGTCAATTAATCCGTCTGCCTTGCGCTTAACTTTCAAAACCCATTTGTTTCCAATAGCTTTACGCCCAGGCGGAAGATCAACCAACTCCCACACGGAGTTCTTATCCATGGAGCTCAACTCATCCTGCATTGCAGTCATCCACTCTCCCTTAACAGGTGAAGAAAGCGCTTCTCGATAAGAAGGCTCATCTTCCCCTTTAGTAGCACAAATTAGAGCATCCCCCTCAATCTCAAAATGACGACGAGGAATGTTACCTCTATTGCTACGGCGCGGCTCAAGAGGTTCAGGAAGTACTAATGGAACACTCCCACTAGTCTGAGGATGACTCCCACTGTCTCTAGCGATATCAGGAACTAATTCCCCACCCTCGCTTGAAGATAGTGGTATATCACTCGGTTCCTCCAACTCATAGAGGTCTAAATCCTCTTTGGCATCGCCTATGCTAGGGAAATTACTCTCAATGAAATCAACATCACGCAAATCAATCTCAGTCATTCCCCCATCAGGATGCTCACCAAACATCACATAGCCCTTCGAGCCTTCAGGATATCTTATAAAGATATGCTTTCTGGCTCTAGGACCTAGCTTCCCATACTTATGGTTAGCGTTGTGAACATACCCTGCTGATCCCCATGGGCGTAAATGCCCCAAATTGGGCTTTTCGCCATGCCACAGCTCATAGGGAGTTGAGGAAACTGACTGTGAAGGCACTCTATTCAGGATGTAGGCAGCAGTCAGAAGAGCATCCCCCCAAAAAGATATAGGGAGGTTGGCCTGCGCCATCATTGATCTAGCCATATCTAGAAGAGTTTTATTCCTCCTCTCTGCAACACCATTTTGTTGCGGGGTGCGAGGAATAGTGAGATGTCTTAGGATCCCTTTTTCCTCACAAAATTCCTTAAATTGATCATATAAATACTCGCGTCCGCGATCAATCCTAAAGGTTTTTAAGCCTTTTTCATGCTTGTTCTCAACCTCTGCCACAAAGCGCTTGAAGCAATCCAATGCTTCATGGCGGTGAGAAAGCAAATAGACATAACCGTATCGCATATAGTCATCGATCAGTGTGAGAAAATAAGAGGCCCCATGACGTGCCTTTTTATTCATTGGCCCGCAAATGTCTGAATGGGCAAGCTCAATAGGTTGAGAAGCTCTCTTTGCCTTTCCAAAAGGCTTTCTACATGCTTTGCCTGCTAGGCATGGTTCACATAAGTGTAGATCGACTTTGGTGAGTGAGCCTAAAAGGCCTTCTCTAGCCAATCGAGTCATTTTATCCCTTCCTATGTGACCCAGCCTAGCATGCCAAGTTGCAGAATCAATATTTCTATTATCAATCACATAAGATGATGCAGAATTAACAGATGAGTAATAAGAAACATCTAAATTTAATTTAACAAAACCATCCACAAATGATCCATGTCCAAAAATTATTCCATCCCCATAAATAACTAAACCATTATTCGAAAATTCAAAAGAAAAACCATAACTAATCAATGCAATAACTGATAACAGATTATGCTGGATCCCAGGCACGTGAAGTACGTCATGAAGAAGCATAGTGCGACCGGAGCGCAAATGAAGTTGGTACGAACCGACTCCAATAGCATCCTCACTGGTACCATTTCCCACGAACACCTTGTGGATACCTCTAGGAACACGGCGATAATCTACACACCCCACCCGATCTCGGGCTACATGTTTTGTTGCTCCTGTATCTACAATCCAATCAGAGAGAGTATGAGCAACTAAGACATGTGAACATACACATATGTTACTTAAAGTGAGTGAGTTTGTTACCTTCTTCGGCTCAGTGCAATCACGAGCGATGTGCCCTTTCTTTTGGCAGTTAAAGCATTTGACGTTCTTTTCACTGCGCTTGCCTCTGCGGCGCTTGTTTTTCTTTCGGGGCGCACTTTTACTGCCTCCTCCACTATTTCCCTTCTGTTTAGGTGCACTGTTGTCTCCTCTCTTGCGCTTAGACCCACTAGTCTTAAGCAGATTGGCTCCATCGAGGAGATCCTGAGCATTTTGGTTCGCCACAATACGCTCCGCCTCTAACTCCACATGACGAGAGATATCTTTGAAGTTCTTGATATTCTCGTTGTGAGTGAGGATCTGCTTCATGTGCAGCCAAGAATCTGGAAGTGACCTGATTACAGCCTGGACCTGCTGCTCATCAGTAAGAACATTCCCCGCAGCATTTAGGTCTCGAATCATACTGGACATCCCCCTAAGATGCTCAATCATCGATACCTTGGGATCCTTACGATGAGTCTCAAATTTCAGTACCAAGCTCCTAATCCTGGTGACTGACGAGCCGCCGAAAGTGAACCTCAGTTGTTCCCACATGGCCATGGCAGTAGGGAAGTTCTCATACTCCCCTATCAGGTCATCGTGCATGCTATTCAACATAATGTAGCGACAACAACGGTCCTTTTTTGTCCAGGCTTCAAAAGCCTCAAGGTCACGACTGTATTGGGCCTGAGTGCCCGCACCCTCAACAGGTGCCACCATCGTAGTGGTCAAATAATTGGTAAGGTCATGTTCAGTCAGGAGGAAATCCATTTTTCTACGCCACATATCGTAGTTTGTGCCATCTAACTTATCAGATTGGTTCAATTCGGCAGACATGATTCTGGTTGTCATTGCTACATTGATAATACGCAAGGTTGACATTAATATTAATCGCATAATATTTTATCTTGTTCGGAATTCAATTTAAAATTATTATCCCTTCCTACTCATCAAGATCGAAAAATCGCATAGCTCATAATCATCTCCCAATTGAGTAGGTTGGGAATATAATTGTAAATTAATATTCTGAACAAAATTTCTCATGAAATTAATCACATCCACATCCATAAAACATAGAAATAAAACACAGGGACCCACTAAGGGTACCTAATGGACATCTCTTTGAGCCTATGCTAAAATAAGTTTACAAACATAGTAGGCGGCGCGCAAACACATCCTTTTACATGGCTTCCCAAAAAAATAAAATTACATATCCATAAAATTACATCCCATGAGAAATCCTATTACAAATGATCTACAAATATCATAAATAAATAAAGATGCCGCGCCACGAACTATGTAAGGAAACTTATTTTATCAATCATAATCAAACAAACATAAGCTCATCAAAAGAGTTATCCATTTCAAGATTCTATCCATCTCCTAAACTAATATGCTAGCACATAAACATATAATATGGCCTTTGATGGATAGAATATTCACTCAACTCATATAGGAGTGTATATAAGAGTCTCACAAAACATGGCGGGATTAATTAAATATTGGTGGCAACATAATTGCCCAATATTTCCATAGAAATTAAGCCAAATATTTAATTAAGTTAATTTTAGAGACAATGTATAAAGAAATTACATTGCACAAGCCTCCCAATGGTCACAAATACTCCCAAGAATGTATAAAAAAGCTTTAATAAGGTTCTGGAATTTTTCAGAATTAAAATAAATAAAAAACAGAATTTTTATTTAATTTTTAAAGCTCATATTAAAAGGTATTAATTATGAAAAATATCCAGAGACGCATATTTTTGACACCTCCAGCCTAGAACAGTCCCAAAATATCCCAAAAAAATTCACAAAAAATTTCAGAATTTTTGGGTACACCAGTGGGCCCCACTTGCTCAAAATATCATTTCATAAAGGTCATTTTTAATCAAAAAATTAAAATAAATATTTCAGTAAATCCAAAAAATTTTAAAAAATGCCCAAAAAATAGGAAATTAAATTTTGAGCACACTGGAAAAAACGGGGACAAAATCGGAGTCCTGATGAGCCCTCACGCGCTCTCACGCGCCGATGCCCGCGAGTGGGCGTGGCTGCAGCGGATTACAGCCCGTCAGCGCCACGTCAGTGCACACGTCAGCGAACATGTCAGCTGACACGTCAGCGAAAAATCCACGTAACGCCTAGTCAGCCGCCATGTCATCCGACACGTCAGATGCCATGTCAGCAGCCAGTCAAGCCGCCACGGCATCGGTCAACCCGTTGACCGTTGACCGACCCGTTGACTTTGACCCTACCCGATTTTTGACCCGAATTGTCGGCCCGACCCGAACCGGTTTGACCCGAAAACCCGATCCGGTTTGACCCGGCCCGACCCGGTCAACTTGCCATGTCATCATGACATGATCCGCCAGGCCAGTGATGACGTCAGTGCCACATGGTCATGTACGACGAATCTTAACTCGCCACGTGTCATGTTTTTTAAAATTTTAAAAATATTAGATCTTCACTCTCCCGCGGCGGAGAGTGTAATCCACGCGCCGCCTTCCCGGCCTCCGTTGGCCACCGGACCACCCATATTTGAATCGTCTCGGCCTCTTGAGCACGATGGTGGGGTCCGTTTGTCCAACCGAGGTCGGCAAGTGGCGCGTTGCACCACCACAGCCCCTTGGCGAGAGTGGGATTCGTCAGGCCATTACTGTTCATCGTCCCCATCAACCTCTGGTTCGCCTCCGCGCACCCTTGCGCGAGGCAAACTTCCCGAGGCTATTCCGGGAGCTACAGACATCCGTTTGATGCCCATGAGGTACCGTTGCGAAGCTTGTGCGACGTAGTTTCTTAATATATATATTAGACAATTTAATACTCATATTTAAATGTCCAAAAAATGGCATAAAGTAGGTGAAAAACACCTTGGAACGCAACTATGATTTGCGTTTTCTCTCAATCCGACCGTCCAAATTTGTTAAAATTTGACATGGATGATCCTCATACACGTACGAATACATCCATACCATTATTTAAAAAAAAAGAAATTTTTTCGGACCCAAAAAATGGACCCTAGAGAGAGAAAACCTGAACCATAATATTGGCGAATCAACAGGCCTCACACGGCTCTGATACCACTGTTGGGTGTATGTGCAAGTGTTCATGCATCACATATAGCACATATACAATCAATAGATATCGGGTAATGAAGGTCACTAACCTTAATGCGGAATAAACCCGATGCGGAGTCGAACGTCCTGTTGTTACGAGCCTCTGTGCACATTCCTCTGATCCTCGCAGTCAAGAGTATAACCACAGTGAGCTATACCCAATCCGTTCACGAACCCATGTCCAAGGAGAGCTCCAATGGTGATAACCCAAGAGAGAGTTCTAGTGAGAGAGTGAGAGTTGGGAGGAAGAACTCACGTGTGTTATTTAGCTACATGGCTGCCCCCTTATAAAGATAAGGGAGTTGTAGTTCAAAATATGGGACTTATCCCATATCTTACTCTAATAGGATTAGAGTCTATCTGATAAGGGACTTATCCCTATCATCAGTAGGATTATAATCTGATTTGAATAAGGGACTTATCCCTATCCCATCTAAATGGGAATTCAAATTAGGTTGGACCTCCTGCCCACAATGGGCGGATATGGGTTGGGCCAAAGCCCACTCCAAAAGTCTAACAAAAAAGATATGGAGGCACGGGCACACTTTGTACAAAACCAAATTGGCGGGCAAAAAGAGCAGGTGAGTATAGTTCGGAGCTGCATTTTTTATTTAAATTTCCAGATTCAATTGCTCCACCATAATGCAGCTCTCGAGTGATCAAATAACTCGCCCAAAGTTTGGTTAAAACCGACTTGTTACTGGGAAGTAGAAGGCCATATGGTCGGAGCCAAAGTGGAAAGAAAGAAGAATCATTAAAGGGAAAGAAGAGAGAATTATCCCTTGAAAAATCAAGTTGACAAAAGAAAGCCATGCATTCAGAAAAAGATTTGCCTGAAGTTCCTGCCGAAATCCATCTACGGCTGAAACTAGTTTGTTCTATTTTAGGTACAGGATTTGGAGAGGGACCAAAGTCTTTGAAATATTCAAAAAGCCAAAATTGCAAGATCCATAGAGGGCCACCAGATGGGGTAAGGCCAGCTTCTACAACATCAAAAAGAGATCTATACAAGTGGCTGAGAACAAAGGGAGCTAGGGCCAATTTTCGGCCTGATGCAAGTGCAATGGCTAAATTTTTGAGCTCTTTGGTCATGCTGTTTGCAGAAACACAAAAGAGAAATCTATCTAGAAATTGAAGGAGAAATGCACAATGCTTTCCGAAACCAAAGTACTACGTTTCTTTTCGGCTTGAATAAATTTACCGAAAGAAAGTCTAGTATTTGAATCATTAAACTTCACATCAGTTGGGAAAAGTTGGAGGGAAGCACTTACCTCTTCACCGTGAGGAAACAAACCGGTGAGGTGTGTAACATCAAAAATAGTTGGAGCCATTGGTCCACAACCAAAATAGAAGGCATTCGAGGATCGACTCCAAAAGCATAAAGCCGCGGCAATCATTGAACGGTCCATGGGCAGTGGATGCCGAGAGAGCTCTATGCATTCCGCGATTCCCGTTTCAACCCAACGTGCATGATGGCAAGAACAAACCCTATCAACCCATTCAACCCATTGAGGGGGAGCTTTGTTCCAAGTACGGATCGATTTTGATTCAAACCAACCTTCCCACGAAATTGGTGATTCAAAAAGAAATTTTTCATTACCAAAACGGGGAAAAACTTGTCGAATCTCGGTATCATTGAAGGGTTGTGTAAAAGAGGGGCCAAGAGTGAGATCATTTGAATTTGGAAGTGTAAAAACTTCATTGTCATTGTATGTACCTTCAATAGAAGAAAGAATGGTTGAGGGTGACGAAGGAGCTTCCGATGGTGAAGAACGCAACGGTGTAAATCGCGTTCTAACCATGATTCCTTGATGAGAGGCGAAATTGTTGATGAAATTAGTGGGAAGAGGAGGAAAGATGGAGTTATCGTGAAGAAATATGGAGGTTTTCGAAGGTCAAGAATGGAGGAAATGGGTTTCGGTGGATGTGAAGAAGAGGAGATGAAAAGGTGGAAAGAGAAAAAGGGGTTGTTTGGATCTTTGTGGTTTTTTGGAAAGGGTGTATATTTAAGGAAAGTGTTTGGGCTTATCACCTGATGATAAGGAATTTGGCTTATCTACATTTTCGAAATTTAAAAATTTATTATCTAGTTTTTAAATTCAAAAATGGGGGGGCAAATGTTGGGCCAAATATATATATGGGCTGGACAAATTTCAAGTAGGCTTATTTAAGGGCCACAAGAAATTAAATGTCCATTAAGAGAATTGAAGTCCAACAGCCCAAATAAGAATCTGGTGAAGATCCAACAGCAAGATGGTTACCATCAGACCAAGCATTTGACAAACCCAATCCAGCAGCAGAGTTCGGACACGCATGGGAGGCCAAATTCCAAAATCAGCATCAATTGAGCATCAAATGAGCATCAAACCAGCACCAGACCAGTAAGAGATCAAGAGGGAAAAATCAGCAAATCAATTACTGGACTAAGTCAGCAACAGTTCCTATTTTTAAGGGAAGTGGTAGCATATTTTAAGGGATCACAACAGCCATATTCGTCCAGCAAACAGGTACCTGAACGTGGCTAGCAGCTCCAACATTTGTCTATAAATAGGAGAAGAAGGAATGAAGAA
>JAESVK010062034.1:0-21682 GCA_017140935.1 Hamamelis virginiana
TTCCATCCAGAATCCCTGAAATTGTTCTTATTCCCGTTTTCTTTAAAGGATAAGGCCAAACACTGGCTTTGTACTTTCCAAACCCCTGTCCCTATCACTACTTGGGAACAGCTTCAAAAGTTATTCCTGTCTAGATTTTACTCTGTCGGTAAAACTCACCAAATGCGACGAGGTATAACAAACTTCGTCCAACATGAACATGAATCTTTTCATGAAGCTTGGGAAAGAATGAAAGAACTTCTTAGGTTATGCCCCCATCATGATGTACCTAAGTGGCAAATCATAGAGTCTTTTGTTAGAGGTTTAACTGAGGGTGACACGCAGACTGTGAAATCTGCCTGTGGGGGAGCTATTTTAAGTAAAGGTGAGGATGAAATGTGGGCTTTATTTGAAGCATTGAGTGAGGATTCTTTCCACATGGCCTCAATGTCTTTAGGTAACCGTGACGATGCGTTAGTGAAGAAACCGCCTCCCAAAAAGGGCGGTATTTATGATGTAGACACCCAAGTTTTGGCAAATAAACAAGTTGAGGCTCTGTCTCAAAAGCTTGACCAGTTAATCGCGGCACAAGGGCAATCTTCAAAAGCCCATGTGAAACCTGTCAACTTGGTGTGCAAATTTGCACTGACCCAGCTCACGAGACCCCATATTGTCCTATGGCAGGCCAGTACCCAGAGTTTGTCCAAGAGCAGGTTAATGCTGCTCAAGGATATGCACCACCTAGGAATGACCCATATTCCAATACGTACAATCCTGGGTGGAAGACTCACCCCAATTTCCAGTGGTCTAGCCAGCCTAGAGGATCCAATCCTAGTCAGTCTGCAAGACCCACATATAGCAGTAACCCTGCTGTCAGTCAACCCTATAGACCACCACTGATGCAACCCCAGTATCCCAGTTATGGTGCTCCTCAAGCACCTGCACCCCAGTATCAGAGTCAAGCTGTGACTCAACCACCACCACAACCTCATAGAACGCCTGGTTTTGAGGAACAAGTCCTAGCTACCCTGAAAAGTCTAGAGGCTTCAGCACAACTCACTCATTCCCATTCCCAATCTATTTCAAAGTTAGAAACCCAAATGGGTCAACTAGCGGCTTCATTTAGTCGCAGAGAGGAAGGGAAATTCCCGATTCAGGCTGTTGCCAATCCCAAGGGAGCTTTTGTAGCTGAGAGTTCTACTTCTCAGAACCCACATTGTAATGAGGAAGTTAAGGCTGTTACAGTCTTGCGTAGTGGGAAGGTGGTAGATAATAGAGTGGGAGAGAAAGAGAGAGAGATAGAGAGAGAGAAAGAGAGGGAAATAGAGAAAGAACCTGCAATAGAGAAAGAGTCTGAAGCTTCGAGGGATAACTTTCCCACAGCTTTAGACAATCCATTGGCATCGTATGTGCCGAAAGCCCCATTTCCATCCGCGCTGATTGCGCCTGAGAGGAGAGCGAAGAAAGGGGCTAGCATGTCGGATATGTTAGAGGTGTTTAAAAGTGTCCATATTAATTTACCTCTGCTAGATGCCATTAAACAGATTCCTTCATATGCCAAATTTTTGAAGGAAATGTGCACACAACAACGCAAGGAGCGCGTGCACTTGTCTAAAACCATAGCTCCCGTTGACATTGCAAGTGCTGTGTGTCAATTCTAAGCCCCAATTAAAAGAAAAGATCCTGGAACGCCAACTATACCTTGCTTCTTAGGAAGTCATTTCATTGATAGAGCGTTAGTCGATTTTGGCGCAAGTGTGAATATTCTTCCATATTCAATTTACGCCAAAATGGAGCTTGGGACACTCCAAACCACACCTACTATTCTTCAATTTGCAGATAGGTCCACTAAGGTACCTAGAGGTATACTGCAGGATGTTTTGGTTAAGATAGATTCGTTTGTCTTTCCTGCAGATTTTATTGTCCTAGATATGGAGCCTGTCGATATTACTAGGCCCCAAATCCCGGTTATAATAGGACGACCTCTTCTGGCAACTGCTAATGCAGTCCTTCATTGTAGGACTGGCATAATGAAGGTGTCTTTTGGTAACATGAAAACCAGGCTGCAGGTTTATAGTGCAGCTAATCAACCTCATAACTTTGAGGATTGTTCTTTTGTAGACATCATAGATAAAGTGGTAGAGGAAGCTACACCTTATCTTCTGTCCAAGGACCCGTTAGAAACATGTCTTAATTACTTTGGGTTCGAGGACCATGACTTGGAGCACTCATTCATGGAGGTGAATCTTGTCTTAGATTCTACCTCCTCTGTAGAAAAATTGCCATGGAGACCTAGGGTTGAGCCACTTCCGTCTATTGCCAGTGTCCCTTCCCCTACGTCTTTTGAGTCTCCGCCGCAACTTGAGTTAAAGTCTCTGCCGGCTAATCTCAAGTATGCATTTTTGGGTAATAGTGACACATTGCCTGTTATAATTTCATCTTCATTAAATTTAGAACAGGAAGGTAAGTTGTTATCTATTTTGAAAGAGCACAGAGTAGCCATAGGATGGTCGGTCGCTGATTTAAAGGGTATAGACCCGTCAATCTGCCAGCACCGTATTCACCTAGAGGAAGGTGTGAATCCTTCTAGAGATGCCCAACGTAAGTTGAACCCCAATATGAAAGAGGTTGTTAAAAAGGAAGTTTTGAAACTACTGGATGCGGGTATCATTTACCCAATTTCAGATAGTGAGTGGGTTTCCCCTACTCAATTGGTTCCTAAGAAGTCTGGGATAACAGTGATAGCTAACGAGGAGGGTATTCTAGTCCCTACAAGAGCTACCATTGGTTGGAGAGTCTGTATAGACTATAGGAAATTAAATTCCAAGACTAGGAAAGACCACTTCCCTCTGCCTTATATTGACCAAATTCTAGAGAGATTATCCGGGCAGAGTTTTTATTGCTTCCTAGATGGCTATTCAGGGTATAACCAAATAGCGGTTTACCCCGAGGATCAGGAGAAAACAACATTTACCTGTCCATTCGGGACATTTGCATTTAGGCGTATGTCTTTTGGCCTATGCAATGCCCCGAGCACGTTCCAACGATGTATGACTTCTATCTTTTCTGATATGATAGGAGACTATTTGGGAGTGTTTATGGATGACTTTTCCGTTTTCGGTCCTTCTTTTGATGAATGCCTCTCTAATCTCTCAAAAGTGCTTAAGAGATGTTGTGAGACAAACCTTGTTCTTAGTTGGGAGAAGAGCCATTTCATGGTTCGTGAGGGCATTGTGCTTGGGCATATCGTATCTAGTAGGGGGATAGAGGTTGACAAAGCTAAGGTTGACTTAATTGCAAAACTACCTCCTCCTACTACTGTTAGGCAAATCCGGTCCTTCCTTGGACATGCAGGATTTTACAGGCGTTTCATTAAAGACTTTAGTAAAATAGCAAAACCAATGTGTAATCTGCTTGCTAAAGATGTAGAGTTTAACTTTGATAAAGCCTGTTTAGAGTCCTTCAATAAGTTGCGTTTAATGTTGATCTCGGCGCCTATCATGCGAGCTCCCGATTGGTCACTTCCTTTCGAGCTAATGTGTGATGCCTCCGATTATGCTGTGGGGGCAGTGTTGGGTCAGAGGGTAGATAAGGCCCCTTATGTTATATACTACGCAAGCAAAACCTTAAATGAAGCTCAGTTAAATTACACTACGACTGAGAAAGAAATGCTTGCAGTGGTTTTTGCGTTAGATAAATTCCGATCCTATCTGTGGGGATCGAAGACCATTGTGTACTCAGATCATGCCGCCTTGCGGTACCTGCTCTCTAAAAAAGAGACGAAGCCTAAGCTGATTAGGTGGATTCTCTTATTACAAGAATTTGACTTTGAGATTAGGGATAAGAAAGGGTCTGAGAATGTCGTTGCTGACCACCTCTCTAGAATAGTAGTTGAAGAAGAGAGTGACCACACGCCTATTAGGGATTCTTTCCCTGATGAGCAGCTTTTTGCCGTCACTCATTCTACCTTACCCTGGTATGTTCATATAGTGAATTATCATGCCACAGGCCTTGTACCATCTCTGTGGTCGAAACAAGAGAAGGATCGGTTCTTTTCGCAAATAAAGTTTTATTATTGGGAAGATCCTCTCCTGTTTAAGTACTGTGCTGACCAGGTTATACGTAGGTGTATTCCAGAGGGTGAAATGCAAGACGTTTTGAAGTTCTGCCACACTCTAGCATGTGGAGGACACTTTAGCGGGAAAAAGACTGCCGCTAAAGTCTTGCAGTGTGGGTTTTTCTGGCCCACACTATTCAAAGATGCATTAGACTTCTGTAAGTCCTGCCAAAATTGCCAACGAATGGGTTCTATGTCTAGAAGGGATATGATGCCTCTTAACCCTATTTTGATCGTCGAGATTTTCGATGTTTGGGGCATTGACTTCATAGGACCTTTTCCTATTTCGCATGGGTTTGAATACATTCTAGTGGCTGTCGATTATGTATCTAAATGGGTAGAAGCCATAGCC
Organism: Hamamelis virginiana; assembly: GCA_017140935.1. Taxonomy (NCBI): domain Eukaryota; kingdom Viridiplantae; phylum Streptophyta; class Magnoliopsida; order Saxifragales; family Hamamelidaceae; genus Hamamelis; species Hamamelis virginiana. Next base: position 4,449 of record JAESVK010062034.1, read on the forward strand.
ACTAGGACCAATGACCACAAGGTGGTATTGAATTTCCTCCAAGAGAACATTTTCTCTAGGTTTGGGTTTCCAAGGGCCATCATCAGTGATGGAGGGTCACATTTTAATAATCGACCCTTTGCAACTCTCGTAGCTAAATATTCTATTACTCACAAGGTTGCAACCCCATACCATCCTCAGACTAGCGGGCAAGTGGAGGTTTCGAATAGGGAAATTAAGCATATCTTAGAAAAAACTGTCAGGCCTGATCGTAAGGATTGGTAATTGCGTTTAACTGACGCATTGTGGGCCTATAGGACTGCTTTTAAAACCCCTATTGGTATGTCTCCGTACCGTTTAGTCTATGGCAAACCGTGTCATCTCCCGATCGAGTTAGAGCATAAAGCACTTTGGGCCATTAGGAAATTTAATTTTGAAATGAAGGAAGCGGGTTCTCACCGCAAGCTTCAGTTAAATGAGCTCGAGGAGATTAGGAATGAGGAGATTAGGAATGAGGCTTACGAGAATTCCAAAATTGCTAAAGCCAAAATGAAAGAGTTTCATGACAGACACATCAATAGGAAATCTTTTGAACCAAATCAGAAGGTGTGGCTGTTTAACTCTAAATTAAGGCTATTCCCTGGTAAGCTTCGATCTCGCTGGGATGGACCTTTTGTAGTAACTAGGGTTACTCCTCACGGTGCTGTTGAAATTCAAAATCCTCGTACTGGTTTGTCCTTCTTTGTGAATGGACAAAGGCTTAAGCCTTTTATCGAGGGTATAACTGATAGTGAGGGCATACAGGATGGTTTGGTAATTGAGTCTCTCAGTTTGGAAGACCCAACCTACCAGTTTGACTAATGAGGAATTTCACGTCTAGCTAAAGACGTTAAACTTAGTCCCACCCACCCGTTCCCCTTGTTCATACACACTCGTCTAGTCGTCACATTCGTTCAAACATTGAGGACAATGTTTACTTCTAGTTGGGGAGGGTTTGTATATTCTCTTAATATGTATATGCATTTGTATATGATTAATTTATTTATTGGTTCATTTAATTTGCATATACATAATAAATTATTATTATTATTTATCATTCTTGTGTACATGTTAACCCAGTGTGATTTATATAAAGATTATTTGTATAGAATTTGATAAATAAACATGTGTTACAATGGGAGTTTATTCTTTCATTTATATCAATTCTATTTGTCTATTTTCGATACATTAATTGTAACTTTACTGTGATTAGCCTGTATTCAATCTTGCACATGCACGAACTTGGTTTAAATCTTTATACTTGGCAATTTGAGTATTTGATAAAAACCTGTTATAAAGTAGAGACTTATGGCAATTAAAGCAAATTTTGAACCATTCGATCTTTTGTGGGACTCAAATATTCATCCTATCAATCTGTGGTAATTGCTTTCCTGTTATATTATGAATAAATGTTTAATTTATGCGTATGTAGAATGCAAATACCTCGTAATCAGTTGAGAATTTTGTGCACATTTTTGAAAAATGATTTAAGGCCATTTTCTTCGAGTCTTGTGCCGTGTTAATTTTTGTTAGAGTTTAGGACTCCCGTAGTACCCAATTTTGAGCCGAAAAGTTGCCAATTTTTTCGATAACTTAGCAAGCCATGGGTAACGATGTGTCTTTTATACATTTAGTTAGTGTAAAGAGTAAGTCATTATGAAATTTAGTCAAAATAAGCCAAATTTTTGAAAAAGTCAAAATTTTGACTTCTCTATCGATAGCCAAACTTGCGCTATCGATAGAGAGGTTTGAAATTTCAAAAAAATATATAATTGCGGACAGAATGCACTGGCTATCGATAGCGCCAGTGCGCTATCGATAGAGATCGCGAAGATGGCCTTTTTAGTTCTTTTCCCGCGTGAATCTCTTCACATTCTCACCACCTTTTCGCTTGAAACCGCCATAGCCACCGTGTCCCTCCACCTTCAAACTCAGTTTCTGACCACTCCAGCTCTCCATTTCGCGCAAGATCGATTCCATAGCGATCCTCGCGCCATTTTGAGCATTTCTGACCGATCAGAAATTGCATTTGCTGCGTTCCATTCGGTCACCATTTTTGCACTTGAGTCGCATTTTTGGCGAGGATAGTGGTCCGGCATATTCTTCATCTTCTACACTTCGTAAGTACCCGTTCACATTCTAAAATTTTGAATTTTTCTTAAAATGGCTTAGTTTTGTGTAATATGTCATAGCATGACTTAGTGTACGTAGGTTCTTGCATAAAATAGTTGATAATATTATTTTGGGTTAGAATTCTGTCATATAGTAAAAACCTTAGTCTTGTTTTGTATGTTACTGCATTGGGTTGTGAATTTGTGGAGTTGTGATAATGCCTGGATGTTAGGCAGTGCAAGAGTTGTGGGAAAGCCTGGACGTTAGGCTATGCATGGCCATGCATGGGCATGCATCGGTGCATGCGATTAAAAGAGTTATTAAATATAGCCTGGATGATAGGCTAGTCCTGAAGTTTGAGATGGGATTTAAAAATTATCATATGGGTTATCATCTGGCTGTGTTGTGTGTTTTATTATTATTGAAAAAAATTATATACGAGTGTCTCTGAAAATATTCTACTGCTGACTATGTTCCTATCTGTTGCCGTGTGGTTGTAAAAAAATTGTACAGAGCTATGGTACGCCAAAAGACCACCGGCAGGAAGGGCGTAGCCTTTCAGGAGCCGGCACAGCCGAGACCGAGGAGGTCTTCAGATTCTGGGCGGGGCAAGGCCCAGCGCACGAAGCCAGATTCTTCTGATAGTTCGGAGTCTGAGTGGCAGCCAGCCTCAGTTCAGAGACCGTCTGGTAGAGGTCAGTCGTCTGCCCAGCCACGAGTTAGTGCTCCTCCGTCTGGTTCACAGTTCGTGGAGGAGGAGTACATTTTTGAGCAGCCGGATATCGGCGAGACTGGCGAGCCACGCATGCCACGCGAGTTCGAGAGCTACGCTGAGACTGAGACCGGGTCGAGGAGAGTACCGACCCGGCGAGCTGCGAGACCATGGCCAGTGATCCTATCGGCGAGGAACTTCAACGTCGAGAGATATGTGGATCCGAAGGCCTTCAGATACGAGGGCTTGCTCGTAGAGACCTTACAGGACAGACACCTCAGCACCTGGCTGAGGAAGGGTGGAGGATATATGGCCAGCGTCGTACGTCAGTTCTACACGACAGCACATATGGCCGAGGACCAGACTCAGACCTTGCAGGCCGAGGTTGGAGGCCGGTTGATTCAGTTTACTCCGGACGACATCGCTACCTATCTGGGGTGCGAGCGTCCATCATCTACAGAGGCAGAGAGCACTTACCTAGAGCTGACAGAGAGTCAGTGTGCTGATGCGGTATGCGTGGACCGGGATTTGTTCGACGGCATGTACTTCACGACCGGGAACATGCACCCATCATACGCAGCTATGAACAAGCTGCTTTACTGCAACCTGCGGGCGAGAGGCACGGATTCTCAGATACCGGTTGAGTCTGTTAGGCTGCTGCTGGAGTTCTTGAGCGACCACCCCATTGACATCGCAGCGTTGATCTTCAGCGAGATTCGCACATTCATTGCGGGTGTTGTCTCTGATGAGCCACTGCGCTGGGGCGAGGGTCCTATTACCCCTACTACATTAGCTCGGAGTATAGCAGCTCGGCCGAAGAGGCCACGTGCTGAGACCGCCGGTACATCAGAGCCTGCTCCTACTCCAGCTCCAGCTCCGACTCCAGCTGCTCCTCCTATGCCAGACATGCCATCTGCCAGTTCCCAGGGTTTGTTTCATCAGGTCCTGGAGGGACTGAGATCTATGATGCACATCCAGCAGAGGCAGTCCGCTCAGCTTGATAGGCAGACAGCCCAGCTCGACAGACAGTCTGCTATGATGGAGAGGCACTTTGCGCAGCTCCGGGTTATGTGGCGTCGTATGGACTGCGAGCCGATTTCTGAGGCCGACCGAGCATTATTCTATGAGCCGCAGCCCGATCCTAGATTTGACATCCCGCCTGGGGATGAGCAGTGATGAGAGATGATGCTCAGTTTTGAGCTTGGACAGTTGTTTCTTTTTGAAAAATTCTTTGTTTCTTTTTGGTTAAAATTTTTTAGGTTGTTGTCAGGGTTAGTTTAGGTATTTAGGATGGTTAGGGTAGTGACCTGAATAAATTACAACCATCCTAATTTTGCAGTCTTCAAACTCTTTCTGTTACAACCAAAAATATTACAAGCCTATAAAGACCTTTTTGATTTTAAAAATATTGTGCATTATTCTCTTGTGATTACTTGTTTATTTAAGTTTTATTTATGTATGAATTGCATCTCTGCATATATAACTTTGTTATTTCATCTCTCTTTGGTCATTAATTAGAGCTTAATGTATAAGTTTTATACTTGTATATTTCCATTTGGGAACTCTGGGTTACTAACCTTTTCAGAGTGAACATCTTTTGCGAGTGACCATCAGTGAGGATTTTGAAGTTAAAACTAATTATGGGTTAATTCTCGTACTCTTATTACAGTATTTTGATTTTATCAAAGTTCATCCTCACTACACATTGAATACTTGCTAATTTCCTGTTAAAGATAGCATTTCTTGTATTATAAATGTTCAATTATGAATAGCGATATATCTGTGGATGAAACTCCTACTGTATTCATAGTATATTGTTAAAATTCTTTTTCTAAACAATTCTTTTATTTTATGTTTGTGAGTATCATTTCTGCAAACTCTCACGAGACTACACTCGTCCACGAAGGGTAACTTAGTGGTTTAAAAGGCTTGTTGCATACGCTAAATGCAATCGCGTTTCCCTGCGAAAGTGGCTTTTCAAATTCTAGTTTTAAAGGTTTAGCTTTTTGCTAAGAGACTAGCAAAACCTAAGTTGGGGAGTGTGATTGTACCACAATCATACCATTCAACTATGGTATTACTATGTTCTCTTATATATATAATTGTTTACTAAATAGCGTTTTGTATAAATATCTGTACAATTGGGTTTAAATCTCTGTTTCAAGAAATCTGTGCAGATTATGTAAATTAAAGTCATCACCGATGGAGCCGTGAAGAGCATCTCGAATCTAAAGAGCATTCAGAAGGATCCACAACAACCGGGGGAAGTACGAAAGAGCAGACGATGAGACTCCGCATGAAAAGTCAAAGTTTGACCTTGACTATCGATAGCCAAGATGCGCTATCGATAGCTCCTCTATCGATAGCGCACCTTCGCTATCGATAGCCAGAGGCGGCTGCGGGCAAAAGAGATATTTTGAGATATTTTGAGGGCCCTTTGGTCTTTTTCCTTTTCCTTCTATAAATAGAAGTGTAACGACGACTTAAAGGGGGTTCATGACTTATGCTCTGAATCATTACTCTGCTATTTTAATTCAAGTTACAGTTTATTTTCGCATTTTATTCGGTAGTTTCCGTTTTCAGCAATTTCCAATTCTGCAATTTTTCTTTCAATGCCTGGCTCAATTCTCACTTGAGAATTGTTCTTTACTATTAAGTTTTTACTTTCAGTAATTTACTTTTCTGCTATTTTCCATTTTTATGCATGGCTCAGTTCTCACTTGAGAACTGTTCTTTACTTTTTCTGTCATTTTCTTTATTTACTTAAGCACTTTTCTTTATTTATTTCAGCCCTTTTCTTTATTTATTTTCGCCATTTTCTTTATTTATTTCTGCCATTTTCCTTATTTCTTCAGTCATTTAATTACCGCTTTTATTTTCTTTTTCCATCCCGTGAACCCTTAAAGCTTGTCATGGATAAAGGATATTCTCCTCCATTGATGTGTAGCTAATACTCCAAGCTTGGGTGAGGATGAAGTTGGATTCATTATACAATCCTATTTTATAAACATCCCTCTATTTGTATTATGTGATTGCATAGTTGTGAAGGTTTTACCGCACACTATCGCCAAATTTAATATTATATAATTGTACATCTGTGATTGCAATTATATAATTATGCAATGGTTTTTATTGGTATGAATACAAACCAGCATGCTTTATTCCTCATTTAAGGTGGATAGCGATATTCCATTCTTTTCCAGGATAAACTTGCCGGTCCTGTATTCATAATCTTTTTGGGACTTCCTTCTTGTAGTTGGAAGAACCACCATACATAATTACTATAGTGAGGATTTTATAAACATAAATTGTATAATTGAAATTCAATGGGCTTCTCACCCAAGTTCCGCTCATTCCACCAATTAATTGCATTTTTTAACTAAGTTTTATTAAATTACTGCGTTTTCGCTTCGACCCAATCGGAGCAATTTCCACCAACCAATTTAATTGACAATATTCTTTCCACTTGAATTAATTCTAAAAAGTCTTTTAGTATAAACCTGCATTTCCCAGTGGTTCGACACCCGTGCTCACTAGTCACAATCGAATTGAGATTATCAGTCACGCGGTTTTATAAATTATTAATCTTGATCACTGACAAGGAATAATCTCCCTTGTCATCTGAAGCGATCACCCATTTCAACGAACTAACCGTTAAATTTGAAAATAGTGATGCACGTTTGAACGGTCTAAATCACTGTTTGGACAGCCTTAGTGAAAATCCCATAATTCATTCATACGGTCAAGTCCACTGAGATACAGTTTTTGTCCCGTTCAAACAGGACTAGTGATGTCAATGGGATGGGTTAAAAGGGTAACCCGCCCCACCCCTATTGGGAAATGGATTTGAAAACCCTATAGGGTTTGGGAAAAAAAATTAAAGATCCTATAGGGTTTGGGACGGGAATGGGAAATGGCTTCTCCAACCCGCCTCGCCCCGAATATCTATGTATATATAATTATACTAAAATCTTTTTCATTTATTTACAATATTTAGTGCTTTAAGATTTTTATCATTTATATTCTTTTCTATTCTTTTCACCAAATTAGTGTGTATAAATATATATTTTAACTACAAATACTTATAATCCAAGATAGAAATCAAAATTTGTTGAGATTATGGTTAGGATTCATTCTAAAATAAAATAAAATTTAAGTTTAAAAAATATTTTAATTACTTTCTCAAACCCGATGGGAAAACCCTCCCTGCCTCGCATAATTCTCACCCCGCTTCAATTCGTCCCGTTTTAAGTTGGGATTGGGACGGATTTGGAAAATAATTTTTATTCATGGGACGGGATTGGGAAAGCAAAAACCCGCCCCACCCCGCCCCGTTGACATCCCTAAACAGGACATTCTGTTCTAACAGCTTTGCAAGCCAGTTTGAACGGCCTTGCCAGATTCTATGAAAAATGAATTTTGAATCTAAAGAAGGCAAAATGCCACTTCATCCAATACTTAAAAGAATCATCAAAGACCAAATTAAGTGTCGCTAACCAAAGACCTAAAAGTCCATAAAGGTGATGTGAATCTCCCAAGGTCAAGCTATGGTTGATTTTGCATTATAGCTTTTAACAATTGAAAGAGGTTTACAAATAACCCTAAGACACTCAAAGACAAAAAATAACAATTAATACAAGGTCATGAGATGTCTTGAGTTTTATAGCTTCTCGAGCTTGAGTCACCATGAAACTTGCTAGGTTTAGGTTCAACCCATGTGCTTGACTTGTGTTTTGTTTGAGTCCTTGATGCATTCATGATAGTTCCAACAAGTATTAACCTTGCATCACTTGATAACATATTAGCCCACAAGACGTGTTTGTTATCATCAAAACTTGACCTAAAAGGTCATGAGGGTAGCCATAAGGCTAATATATATATATATAAGCCATTTACAATCCAACCGTACATTTTAAATTAAGTCATCCAATGGCCCATAGCTGTCGACCACATCAACTGCCATTTTTGTGATAACTCGTATTTTTATAACATTATTTTATTGCGTTTAATGGAAAAAAAAACTTTCTGAAAAATTCCATTTACTTCCCATGTATGTATGTATATATATATATATATATAGATATATGCCCTTAGACCCTTTTTCTTTCCATTTTAACCTTAGTTGGCCATAAGGGAGAGTGAGAGGGAGAGCTCGGGTGAGAGAGAGAAAGAGAGCGCACCGCTAAAGATTACCGGTAGCTGCTTCGTTGTTGGTGCAAGTACGCTCTACACCTTGCAGTCATCTTCCTCATCTTTTACCTTTCTTTTTCATTTTTGTTTCAAACCCATTTCATGGGTTTTGGTGGTTTTGTGAGGGTTGAAGAATGTGAAGCTTGGGGGTGATGTCTTGAAGTGTTTGTAGTTGGGTTTTGTGGTTTGTTGAGGGATTTGGAGGTGTTTTGGTTTGGTTTGTGTTAAACATAAGTTTTGTGGGTTTATTGTCAAAACACGGTAAATCTAAGGATTTAACCGTTGGATTTCTGTAAAAGTGGAGTCTTTGGTGTTTTTGAAGCGAATCTATGGTGGATTTAAGGTTTGAAAGTGCTTGATCGATGTTTGGTGGGTGTTTGTGTTGTATGGGAGAAGTTGGAACTCTGATATGCTCGAAGGTGTGTATCTCGTGTGGCCATTACCAATAATGCATAGTGCATTATCGGTAATGCTTGTAGTTGGGTGCTGCAGGAGTGTGTCATTACTAATAATGCCTTAGTGCATTATCGGTAATGCTTTTTTTTATGGCCAGCAGACGAGTCTCATTACCAGTAATGCATGTTGGCAGTTTTGGCAGCAGAGTGCCATTACCGATAATGCACAAGTGTATTATCGGTGATGCCCCTTTCCAGCCTATTTGCTATTCAATCCTAAGTGTTGAGCCTTTCATATTCGACTTCCCTTTTTCAAATCAAAACTTTATATGTTTGAAAGTCTTATAAAACCCAGTTTTCTTGAACACTGGGGTTTGAATGAAGTGGGTTGGCTTGTGAAGCTTTAGTTCATTTTCTTTTACTCTTGTGTTGAAGCTAGGAGCTAAGAATGCATTGTTTATCTTTCTATTTCAGATCCTGATAGTCCGATAGACTATCCTTTCGCCAGCTAAGGTTGCATTTGTGGGAAAAGAACTGAAGTTTAGGGATTGCATTTGGAAGGTAGGAATATGTCTATCCTTACTAACACTGATAATATGATTTTCTTGAAATGTTTATATCGATAATTCTCTGAAATGTATTTTGAATAACTATGATGCATGGGATTATACTTGCTTTGATACAATACGTATGGCATGCTTTATGTTGGCTTGGTGATGGCATAGAAATTGACTACTTGAACTTACACTGGAAAGATGTTCATTTTTTGAATGATGCTTTGTTAACCTTATCTATATGCCTTTCACAATGATCTATGCCCATTTTGGCAAATGTGATGTGATATGAATGAGATGCTTGGTATTTTTGGCTCAGTTGTATTACAGGGGATATAAGGGCTCATGGTCCTTAGAGCGGACCCGAAGGAATAGCTCAGTAAGTGGTTTGGCAGTTGACTGTGTAAGGTAACTAGCTGGTTTACCCTCAGAAGAAGAACCCCATAGGGTTATATTTTAGCCTCTGAGCTTATTAGCTTGAAATGCAGCGACTGTAATACTTCTGTGAGCCGGTGATGGTTGGTTTGATTGTAAATGGTTTACGAAATACGAAAGCCTACACTGAATTTATAAACTTTTTTAGAAATATCATTATGCGTTGCTTACTGAATTAATCCATGCATATGTATTATTATTGTTAGTTAAGGATAAAATTTCTACTAAGCATTCCGAGCTCACGCTATGTTTTATGCAGCAGATGTTCAGGTTTCTGGTAGTAATTAGCCTGAGGGGAGCTCTTTGTCTTTAGCGGTTGGCCTAATTGCATTTGGTGCATTCATGCAGTATGTTCAGAGCAGGGTTAGAGATTAGTCTTCTTGAACTGTTACACTTCTTGTTTATGCCCATATGCCAGGAATGTTGGCATTATAATATTTTATTTGATGGATGTATTAGTGGATAGTATGTACTACTCGACTGGGGACATATGTATGCACATTTCATTTCATGTATTTGATACTACTAATTTTCTTTCTCATGAGTATGGAAATATGGATGAGTGTATCAGGTTGTATCTCCATCTTAACACGTGTCAACCTACCTAGGATGGTCGGTACATCTTGTCAAGTTGGAGTGTTACAATTTTCACCACCGGTGACATCATCGTTCTACCCTCCCACTCTCTCTCTCTCTCGCTCCCTGAATAGCCACTGCTGGTGACACTCTCTCCTTCTATCTCCCCGACGGCGACTTCCCAAATTTGATGACTACCATACACTTCTCAACTATATTTTTGACGACTGGCACACACTTTTCAACTATATTTTGCCGGGCGGATTCTCTGATCCCAATAACTTGATGAATTTGGTGGTAGAATATGATCCAAAACATGCCACATATTGTCATTTGGGAGAAAGGCTATAGGTTGTGCGGATCCATAATTGTGTAGTATTTTTGGTTGAAGTAGTATTTTTGGTTGAAGTGCTTCACTCAGTTTATTTAAGTTTTGATATCATTGCATAGGTTTATCAATCTAGTTCATCTAGTTGAATTTGGGTTACCTCTCTCATTAGGGAAACTGGATTATTGTTTAGAAACCACATGAAGGACCACTAGGATTTCTTCCTGTACAAGCATGATGTTCCCCAACACCTTCGGTATGTTCATTTTGTGACTGATATATGACTTTTAAGTTTGATCCGACTCATCGGAATTATTTCAAAGAAGAGATGAAATGGTCTGGCTACAATCTTTTAGTTGCTGATTTTGGTGCATGAATTTTTATTGGTTGAACACATTGCATGGATTGTGGTCTTAATTAGTGTCTAAACTGTGAAGTTCAAACAAAAGGTGGAAAAAGAATAATGTGGAGTGTCGCCGGCGGGTTAGCTAGAGCAGTGGGAGGTTGCCATTAGAGAGAGAGAAGGCGAGAGAGTCACAAGCGGTAGCTGTTCAAAGAGAGAGAGAGAGAGAGAGAGAGAGAGAGAGAGAACTAGGTAGAGAGAGAAAGGGAGGGTAGAACGTTATTGTCGCCGGCGGTGGAAATAGCCGGTGATGTCACCGGCAGGCAGGAGAGTTAAAGAGAGATCGGTAGAGAAAGAAGTAAATAGGAGATAGCAAAGTGACTAAGGTTAGACTTTTGCCTTGGTTTTGGTGAAAAAGCTAACTTCTTTTAAGCCATTGGATGGCTTAGTTTAAAATGAACGGTTGGATTGTAAAAGGACCGTAATTTGGTATGCGGTCTATACTGCAATGGATCATTTCTGTATATATATATATCATAAATCAGAATAAGAAAAACATACATGGCATCAATGAAAAGAGGAAGTCGCAAAATATTGGAGAAGATGACCAGATCTGCTACTTGGAGAAGGTGACCAGATCTGCAGCGCACGAAGGCTTTCTCCACAATTTGTGTGACTGTGACAGTGGCTGAAGCTCCATGACAGCGATGCCTCTTAATCGCAGTGCAGTCCACCCAAATCCAACACCAGATCTGATGGTGAAGCTTCTCAATCGCAAGAGGTTAAGGTTTGCTAGCTATGGCCCACGAGAACCAATGCCAATATTCTTCTCCAGCTTCTTTTTTTTTTTTTTTTCTTGTTCGATCTTCTTCTCACCAACGCGAATCAAAGGGCTCGCCAGCGAATAGGTTTCTTCTCACCATCGAATAAGTTTAGGACATGGTAGTCATTAAATATTTTTCAAGTATAAGATGAGGGGCATGCTTATCATTAAGATTTTCATTAATTCAAATTCCCGGGAAACAACAATCAATCCCGCCCATTTGTGTATTAAAAATTGCTCATTTGACTGGAATCTCAATCCCATGAGAATCCAACTTTCCTGGCCAACAATGCACCCCAAACACTGCAATTATGAACTATACCCCATTCCCGAGGACTATTACCAGCAACCAAACGGACCCTTAAGTCTTATCAAACTCTCTCTCTCTCTCTCTCTAAAAAAAATTATTTTTTATTTTGTCATTTTAAGATTTTTATTTTTTTAATAGACTAATATCACTTTAATAGACTGACATGATTATTATATTTGAACAACTCCAATGAAATGCTATTTAAACTATCATTATTAAAATTTGGTATTGGCATCCAATTCAAATAGGTTAATCCAATTGGATGCTCATATTTGAGGTGTCAAAGTTTAGTAACGGCAGCAAAGGCTGCTAAATTTGGCACCTTAAATAGCAGTTACTATTTCTATCATATCATACTTTTTCATAAAAAAAGACAACAATATCAAAATATAGTTTTAATGTATTGGAGCACATAGACACTAAAATTAATGTGACATTGATAGCATTTGGGGTACCAAATTTTGGCATTGGCACATCAAATGGCATCAATGCATTAGAAATTCTCTTAGCATGCCACATGGAATGGGAGAAAAGTCAAGACTTATATGGTCAAATACATAAGATCACCTAAAAATTTTAAAAACAAAAAGGAAAAATAGTCTCAATGCCCAACACTTAAGATAGATTGGAATGTTTTTGTTTGGTTTTGTTTTGTTTTGTATGTTTTTGTTTGGTTTTGTTTTGTTTTGTTTTTTAATTTTATTTCTAAAACTATATTTGAGACCTTTAAAAAAAAAAAAAAAAAAAAACCCAACAGAACCAAACCTAAAAAAAAAACTTCTAAATATAGGGGCTAGTTCACATGACACATTAATTTGACTCTTCTAACAACTCTTAATCTCCTCTATTCCTTTCACTTTAATAGAAGAGCCATGAATGCATTGATTTTAAAAACTAGAGTTTGACTTTTGCATTTTCTCTCTCCTGCCCCTGTGGTCTCTTTCCTCACTTTTCACTTTTTCTCTCCTACCCACACTCTCTGCCACACGCAACCCATCTCTCTCTCTCCCCTCCCATCCATGATCCACCCCAACACCTCCTGACCCCACATGCACCCCATCTGGTTCTTTTTTCATTCCTTGCACCTCCCCATGCCCCTGCATCCCATGGTCGCCGACCAATTTCGTCAGCGAACAAGCACCTCACGATGACTCTCTCTCCTTTTCCTTCATGGAACCTAAACTGATATTAGTTCCATCATCACTGGTTAGTATTTTATTTTTAAATATGACTATATTTCACTATTCAATTTGCGCTTGATTTGGTGTTTTTTTTTTTGGTTTAAGTGATGAGAATACTTGGGCAAAATAATATAAACAATATTGACAGAAATAAAACCCTATTTTTATTTATTTATTTTTGCTAGATTACATATTGGCAAACCCATTTTTTAGTCTTATTTTAATAAATAATTGTTATGGAGATACTTTATTTAGTTAATTGTTTGGTTTAAGTTTTAAAATTTTATTTAGATAATTGATAAAGTAGCTACAACGTGATGAGAGGGACTGTGACCAAACTCCCAAGAAAAAATACCCTTCGTGGGGATGGATTTTGGGGTGATTGAAGCAAAAACGTTCTATGAGTATTATGGTTGACATGAGGGATTTTGCATTCGTACTCGAACTTCAAGTAAGTCGAGATCATGGTATGATTCGGTTTCTAATGCTAAATTTGTATGCATTCATGAAGGGAAGCATGTCTCTACCACTAAGAATGATAGGAGTGACATAGTTGAAGAAGGTGTTCGACTGTTATGAGTGGTTGTAAAGCTAATTTGCGAGTTGTGCATGACAAGTTGTCAAGAAAATTTGTGGTTTCAGTTTTCAACAACGACCACAGCCACAAATTAGTTACACCATCTAGGTGGATGAAAATGAAGTCTAACCTTCATATGCCTAACGCAGTTAGGGATTTAACTGAGGCATTCCATAGAGAAAATTTGGAAGTTGGGAAAGTTCTATCAATACTAGATGGTTCACACATTGGTTTTGATAAAAGGGATTTTTATAATCACTTAAGGAATGTTAGGCATCGGGAGGGAGTAGGTGGGGATGCACAATCTGTCCTCACCTACTTTAGGCGAAAGAAGGAAAAGAACCCTCAATTCTTTTATGCTGTTCAAAGTGATAAAGATGAAGAGCTGCTAATCTGTTTTGGGTCCACGCTTGTTCACGAATGGCGTTTAAATATTTTGGGGATGACACAACCTACTGAACAAACAAATATGATATGCCATTTGCTCCATTCACTGAAGTTAACCATCACCTTCAAACCATTCAATTTGGTTGTGTACTTTGAACGAAACAGAGGTCACATTTTTGTGGTTGTTTCAGACATGGCTTGAAGCTATGGGGGGACGCCATCCAATTTCTGTAATCACCGATCAAGATTTGGCAATAGGGGTAGCAATTGCCAAGGTTTTTCCTAACACCCGTCATCGTGTGTATTTGGCACATTAAAAAGAAGTTTGCTGAAAAGTTGGCACATGTATATTTCAAGAAGTCAAATTTCAAGACTTAGATGAGAAAATGTATTTGGTCAACCTACAAGGGAGGTGATTTTGAGAAGAGGTGGGAGACATTAATTGTAAATAAGAGTTTGGAAGAAAATGAATGGCTTCACCAACTCTTCAAAATTCACCATTCTTGAGCTCCCGTCTACAATCGTGACACTTTTTTTTTTTGTTAGAATGAATACTACGAGACAAAGTGATCGAATCAATTCATTTTTTGATGCATTTGTTACATCTTCGACAAATCTTAGAGAATTTGTTGTCAAGTATGAGCAAGCAATAAAAAAATTGTGCAACATGAAATTGATGAAGACTTTGTCACAGAACACAAGTACCATATTGTCAGAGATAGTCAATTATTTCTTAAGCATACAGCAAGTGTATATATGAGAAATGTGTTCGATCAATAAGTTTGAGGTTGAATGGAATTATTCTAAAGAATACAAAGTTAAAGAGAGGGGATGTGACAATGAATTTCACACATACCTTCTGAAATCAAAATTTGGTAACTACCAAGAGTTTGTGGTGAAGTTAAATTTACAAACTTGTGAAGGCATGTGTGAATGCCAATATTTTCCATTCATTGGAATTCTTTGTAGGCATATGTTGAGGGTGTTTGCTCGATTAGACATCGATACAATACCTGATCATTTTATTCTAGTAAGATGGAGGTAAGAGGCAAGCAAATTCAGGTTCATGTATTCTGGAGGTTTGGTGGAGAATGATGGAAAATTAGAAACCGAGACATTGAGACTAAGCCATATGTGTCAAACATCTAATATGTTGGCTTGTCATGTTGCATATTCCCACAAGGCACATATAATTTTTATGGAAGCTATAAATGAATTATCCAAGAAGCTATTTACAATGGAAAATGATGTTGTGCCGAATGAATTTTCTAGGCCTACTATGAATATTCCCCAAAATGTTGGCGATGGATGTGCTTCTCAAATGTTATTGTTGGATCCAAACATATCACGAACAAAGGGAAGGAAAAAGGATGCAAAGGAGAAATGCATTGAAAATAATTCTGGAAGATTGAAAAGTGGTATTGAATTGGCCCAAAGGAAGAAGAAAAGGAAGTATGTGTTAAAGTTTATTTATGTATGGAGATCCTATTTAGTAAATGTAATTGGGACACATTTTTGACGTGGGAAGCATTTTTGGTGACAAAATGTAACGGGACACATTTTTTGGTGACAAAATATCATTGTTCAACATTTTTATTTTGTTTTTATTTTTATTTTTATTTTTTTCTCTTTTATTGGTTCTATTTTGGGGTGAGCAGTACCTTGTTATTTATTTATTTATTTATAAAGGAAAATAGACAATTAAAATTCGCTTTTTGTTCACCGAAAAATTGGCCGATGACCATGGGAGGTAGGGGCGTGGGGAGGTACAAGGAAGGAAGAAAGAGCCAAATGGGGTTCGTGTGGGGTCAGGAGGTGTTGGGGTGGATCATGGATGGGAGAGGAGAGAGAGAGATGGGTTGGGTGTGGTAGAGAGTGCGGGCAGGAGAGAGAAAGTGAAAAGTGAGGAAGGAGACTACATAGGCACGAGAGAAAAGAAATGCAAAGTCAAACTCTTGTTTTTAAAATCAATGCATTCATGGACCTTAGATTAAAGTGAAAGGAATGGAGGAGATTAGAAGTTGTTATGAGTGACAAATTAATGTGTCAAGTGAACCGGCTATATATATATATAATATTAAAAAGGAAAGGACCATATGGATTAGGCTACAAAGTTTTTTTTTTTTTTTTTATATATATTTTACATTTTTTATTTTATAATAGAAGAACATCATTTAGAATAATCATGTATATAATATGGTCTTGAAATGGAGACCAACAAGCCCACACAAAATTAGGATTCAGTTGGTTTGATACATAGGATTTTTAAAAAAAAAAAAAAAAAAAAAAAAAAAAAAAACTCCGTGTCCAACATTTAGTCTAAAACTATAGGATTCACTTGCATGTGAAGGGCATTTTTTATTTAAAGGAAAATGTCATATGTCCTAAAAGTGTATCCCAAATGATGTGACAGATGATCGAATTCCTCTTTAATTTTTATAAAATTCTTAATTAATATTTATTTGGAATACTTTTTTAGAACAATATTTTGAAATATGTAGTATTACTGTTGTTTAAACATTATTTCAGAATCTTATGATTAAAAAGTTGGACCTTAACTTAATGGATTAAAATTCAATTGTAAAGGACATGTGAGCAGCCAGGTAAAAATATAAAATAAAGTAAACAAAAGAAGGAATCCAACCAAACGTGCCATTTATAATTCAATTTTAAAGGACATGTATTGTCAGCCGCCGGAAAGAGAAAAAAAAAAAAAATCAAAAAAGGAATCCAGCCAACCAAACGCTAATATATATACTTATACAATAATGATCCTAACCAAGTAGGCTTACTTTAGCTAAACTAAGCCTTAGGTTTATGAGCAATTATGGGATTTGTATTTTGAAAAACTGATCGGTGGATTAAATACTATTCTTATATATATATGTCATGCACACCAAAAATCACAGTGATCTAACAGTTGGTTTCTCTAAAATGTTATCGAGAAAAATTGTTATAGTACTTTTCAGCGGTCACAATTTTTCATTATTTGTATTTTAAGATATTGACATTGGATCACTGAATTTTGGCATGCATGATATGTACAAGAAGAGTGTCTAATCCAACTGTCAATTTTTTAAAATATATATCCCATAATTTTTTTCAAATATCATATTAATTTTAACTAAAATTCGCATATATACACAAGATCGACTTTGTATATATATGGAAAGCACAGCTTTGATATCATAACATAGGAACGAAACCGTACGGCTGAAATGGTTTTTCAACTTGTGTTTAATAATGGTCTATAATCTTATCTTTGTATCTGGTCTTGGAAGGAATGAGTGTGT
>JAESVK010062034.1:26682-40569 GCA_017140935.1 Hamamelis virginiana
GGATGGATTAGAGAAAGTTTGTGTGAACCCCTCTCTCTCTCTCTCTCTCTCTCTCTCACTTTGAATAACAATTTGATGTGTAATTAATTCATTATTCCATAAAAGAATAGTTCCAAGAATTGGTTCCATATATATATATATATAGCTTTTGTTTTGGCTTATCATTTACACTCTCCATATATACTTCGATATATTACATTATCAACACATGTGCAATATAAAGTTATAATTACTAAAATTTGCATATGTTTATTTTTCTCACAGGGTCCTAGAGCATACGAAGCCAATCCAAGACAACATGAAGCTACATTTTGCGTGTTGAAGACTTGCAAACGAGTTTTGGAAGCTATATTTTTATTGCCATTTGCTCATGAGAATGTTTTGGATGTAATAGAACCATATATTTTTCATTTTTTGAACAAAAAATTTGTACTTGGTAAACATGTACTTTGGATATGTTAGTTTGAGGTAAACATGCACTTTGGATATTTGTTGATAATGAAGTGCACCATATTTTGCAATTTTCTTTTATGTACGTGTATGGGTGAAATGGGATGTTAGGAAATATAATTTTATATGTAAAAACAGGTGAATACAGGTCACTGCAAGAGGAAACAAAATAACAGGTGTAAAAAAATAAAATAAAATAAAATAAAATTTTAAGCTAATTTAACGACACTTATAAACCGTCATTGTATGTCTAAAGTTTTACGACACTTTTAAAAGTGTCGTTTTAAGACATTTTATAATGACACTTCATAAAGTGTCGTTCCAATATAACGACACTTTACAAATGTCGTGCACGTATGATCTGTTACGACACTTCATAAAGTGTCGTAACAATATAAATTTTTAATGACACTTTTTAAGTGTCGTGCAAGGTTAATCTATTATGACACTTCGAAAAGTGTCGTAAAACTTTTCACGACAGTGCAATGGATGACACTTCCCAAAGTGTCGTGAACATGATATAACGACACTTTTTGAGTGTCGTTAATGAGGGTTTTTCTAGTGGTGGTCTTTGCTTTTGAAGCTTGATAAATACTTTTCAAAAACTCTTCTTACTTTGTTTTTGGGTGACTGGTTGTGGTTATATCCAAGCTTGTGAAAAGGTTTTGAGATATCAGTTAGGTGGTAGAGCTTGCTTGTGGGTTTTAAGTAAACTTTGAAGGGATTCGATTTTGGGTTTGAGCTTGTCTACGATGGGTTTTGGGGCTTTGCTTGTTACTGTCTAGTGTATAATTTGTGTATGCTAAATGGGTTTTGAATTTTGGGAGATGAATGCTGTGTAATACCATGTGATTTGGGGATTTTCAGGTAGCCATTCTTGTAGATATATATATTGTTGCATGTATGGTATAATCTTGGTTAAGCTATTTTAAAATGCCATATATACATATATATATATATATATATATATATATATATATATATATATATATAGCAATCTTTTGTTGATCTTGTGGCTGGTCAATATGTTAATGTCTAAACATGTTGAGCTTTGTTTTGGAAATCTGATTTGAAATGGTTTGATTTATATTTGGTTCATAGCAGATTTTGATATAAAATAAATAAGTAAAACAGAGTGTTCTGTTTCGTACACTTTCGGCACTGTTAGAAGCATTTTTGGGCTAAACTTTCTTCACAAAAGTTGTAGGTATTCGAATTAGCTTTTCAACGAATCCAACCTTACCTCATTTGGAATTTTATACAAATAGTTATGCCCATTTTACCGAAAACTGTTTTTCAGTGGAAATATTCTCGCCCAAACCCATTAGGTTACTGAAATTGATGATTTTGGCCTTGAAAATGTTGGATTTGGATTTTGGCTATTAAAGATGAATTGTAGATTTTCGAGTTGTTTTTCAGAACACTAAAGTTCATTAATTTTCGATAACTGAGCTAGGATATATGGTTTAAATAGCAAAACTGTTTTGGAAGGGCCTAATTTTCAACCCAAACTTTAAACGCGCAGATCTTTTTCATCCGATGTCCGTTTTGAACGATCTCTATATGCTCGAAAAGCTTATGAAGCCTAGTTTTTGATTTTAATAGAGTTGGAGTAAAAAAACTTGTTTTGGAAAGAGAACTATTTTGATAAATACCAGATTTACCCCTTTTGGTTTATTATTTGGTTTTCTAAAGTTTGCTTCCTGAGCCACTTGGCTTATAGCCATGGGATTTGGCATGCAATGCCAAATCATTCCTGGTAATATGTTTTGAAAATCAAAACCTTTGGGTTGTTATTTTTGGGGCTTTTGGGCTCTTAAGCTCATAAATGCTTAGTTTTGAAGGTTGTTTTGCTTTTGAGGATTTAGGACCTCTTTGTACTTTGTTTTGATTGTTTCTTTCGCATTGTTTGCTTGTTATTTTTCAGTTCAAAAGGTCCCTTGGAGGACCACTTGCATTGGTGCATAAGCATTGCATTGGGGAGGCTCGAGGAGCCGCAAAGGGTTGGAAATACCGTTGCATTGAGGTAGGGATATTTATATTCTTACTAATATCGATGATATAATTTGGGAAATGATTTATAGTGAAACCTACTATTTGTCAAATATTTTATGATTGTGAAAACCTGATGCATGGAATATATATTTTGTTAAACCTGTGGTGGCGAATCGTTTATGAAATGTGCTTCATATGATTTGAATGTTCTTTTGAACAAAGATAAAACTGTTGATTTAGATATGTGATCCTGATGAGAACACTTGAAATGATATGCTTTATATGTGCTTGGATTACTTCGATATATTGTTAATGCGATGATTTATGAGATATTTCAGACCATGGTCTAGGGTGGAGCCAATGGCATGACCCTACTGGCCCGCCAGAGCCCGGTGGATTGACACAATCTAGCACTGGTCCGCTAGAGCCCGGTGGATTGACACAATCTAGCACTGGCCCACTAGAGCTCGGTGGATTGACACAATCTAGTACTGGCCCGCTAGAGCCCGGTGGATTGACACAATCTAGCAAGTATCTAAAGCACTTCTAAAGCATTAAGGTTACGATATACTGAATTTAAAAATCATGAAAACCACCCACCATTCTTGGATGATTTTACCATAAAATGTTGAAATGTTTTATTTAATATTCCTTGCATCAATATTATCACTGTTAGTTAATAATGATATCTCTACTGAGCACGTTGATGCTCACCCCTGCTTTATTGCAGTATATTTCAGGTTGACTCGGGGTACATGTTTGGTTTGCATATTTCGCTGCTTTGGAAATGGTGGATAGCTGCATAGTTATTTCTTGCTTGGGTCTTACATATTTCTTGAGAAATTTATTAAGTTATATTCAGTTATATAGGATACTTCTGATCTATGATACAACCCATTTGCCAGGGATGTTGGCAATATGTTCGATTTCCTATTTGTATTATTTTTGGCGAATTGGGACATAATGTATGGACATGTCATTTCATTTTGTTATATATATTCATTTCTTTATCTCATACGGAAATACGAATGAGCAAGACAGGTTGTACCCCTATCTTGACACGTGTCGACCTATCCGGAAGGGTCGGTACGGATGTTAGTTTGGGATGTTACAATATAGGATGGAGGAGTTGCATGTTAAATCTATATGCAGTATTATAAATTCTTAATGGTTAAATAGTTTATTTTTTTCTTTTCTGTCAAAAATTTTATTATGTTATTTCGGACATGATAAGCTTAAAATTTTGAATATGGTGTATCCCTCACTGTTAGGAATTCATAGTTTAAAAAAACAAATGAGAGAAATGGTGGGGAAATTCAAAATTCATAGGGAAATTTTGAATTGTGGGCCAATTTTGTGGGCTGAATATGGAATTAAAATTCTAGATAGATTTGGACTGATTCTATGTATATATATTTGGGCCATCTTATTGGATGGATTGATTTAGCCTTATTTAGGATTAGCACTTGGGCTTAGATTGGGCCAAAATAGCATACACACTTAATTTTTTTTTTTTTTTTTTTTAAACATCAACACAAATATTATATAGATTCCTTAGTAATTATTTGCTAAATGGTCGAGTCAATTTTATTTAGTATACAAAGTGTTACATTTTCATTGTTATGAAATTGTATATATATATATATTTCTTTCTTTACATGGTTACATCATATAATTACAAATTTCTTTTCTTTATCTATTTTCACTAGTATATCAAAATCGAAGATTATAGAATTACTTTTATATATATATATATATATATATATATATATATATTTTGCATGGGTATGCATAAAGAAAATAGAAACTCCCTTGTGATTGAAAATTTTATTCATGTAGGAATTTAACTATGTTAAATTATGCCAATTATAAGATATGAAAGTGAAATTAACTTAAGAATGACATGTGAGTGTATTAAATTATGTATTTTTATTTATTTATTTATTTATTTCTTTTTGTATTAGTTTGATCGTTAAAGGAATTATATTGGTAATTGATGGTATTGGTAATTAAGAATAAGAGGGTGACCCGAAAATAAAAAAACTGACGGTGAGATAAAACTCAGTATTGATACCTGGGCATGTGTTTGAGGAATGACACTAAATTGCTCATATGGAATTTCTTGTTGCGAATTGATTTAGAAATACATAATACATGTTGGTATGCATGATTTATTACAAATGTCACTGTAATATGAGGAGTTGTGGATACGACCGGAGATGTGTCTCCCAGTTAGTGCACTAATGTATTATTTGCTCATGGCATTGGGCCTGAAGTGGGCAATAATACACACATGCCCTAGGAAGGGGGTATGTACTGAGGTCATAGGATGATGGAGTTATGTGGACGATGACATCATCCGGTTATTGCTGGTAGTATAGTATCATTCTAGGCTTGAGAGCTTTTACCAGTGTGATCTTCCCATGTAGGACTATATTTTGTTTTGCAGATGACAAACAATTTGTGGGGCAGGTATGATTTCATATAGCATATCATAAATGCCTAATTAAATGTAGCATATGCATTAACAGTTATTGTGAGAATTAGATATTTCAATCATCATCAATAAAATTTTTAGATACTGATTGCACCATATAATTGCATATTTCTATTACATTATTCCCATCATTTTGTGTATACTTGAGCTATTTATAGTTATAAATAGATGTTTTTTATGTTTTCTTGCTTTTCCATGCCTTGTAGGTAAAATGTGATAAAATGGATGCTTTTTGCATGTAAAGTGAGAGCTTCGAGTCAAGTCTGGGAAGTCTTCAAAGGTCATGGGACTTATAGGACATACTTTTGAGTGTGTCTTGATGCCACATATCAAATTTCAAAGCTAAATGTCAAGTGGTTTTTGGAGATATGGGCAAATGAAGTCATGAAGTGCAAAAAGTAACCAATTTGGACATTTTGGAAAAACTGTTTCTCTCCGGATTGAATTAGACAATGAGACCACCATGGTTGGAAAGAAGACTTCTCAAGCTTCGCGTGCATATAAAGAACGTCCAAATCCGACTCCGGACGAGAGAGTTATGAGCATTTGAAGTCGGAGCATTATTTTGGCTTGGAAGTGAGAGTTTTGTTGTTGAAGAAACTATTACCGGTAATGGAAATTTCATTACCGGTAATAGATGGAAGATTGAAGGGCAGTGCAATTTATTACCGGTAATGGATTTTTCATTACCGGTAATAGAATTCCGCGAATTTTGAAAATGTTTTGTAAATTGTTTCTTTTTGCAATGGCTTTTTAGGGCTTTTATCCCTCATGTCTTGTAACCCTAGAGGGGGTATTTAAGCATCATTTTGCAGCTCTCCCACACCCTCCACTTAGTTAATCTCTAGTTCTCTTAGGTTAGGTTAGGATTAGCTTAGTTAGAGTAGAATTTCTGCATTTTCTTAGTTCATTTCACTTGTAAGCTTTAGTTTAGGTTATTTAATATTTCTTTTTGGTTGTTAAACTTTGTATTTTCATTCTCAATTAATAGAATAGCATTTAACAGAAAAAGAAAACCAAACAAACCAAATCCCTCTAAAAAAACGTTCAATTTCGGTTCAATTGGTTTGGTTTGGTTCGGTCCATCGGTTTTGGTCGGTTTTTGACCACCCCTATGTTTATGAACAATTGGATGCAAATTAGTATTAACTAAGAACTCCATACGTTATCATACTATTAATTAACCAACATATGTGTAAACAACATATCAACCAGCCAAAATAAAAATACACCGAATAAAGTAGTTCCATTTACACTTTGGTTACCATCAAACAATAACCAACAAAATTCCATCAACACACCAAAAAATAACATCCAAAAAATACACCAAAAATGGACAAACTTTTTGAAGTGTACGCAAAAAGTAATGGTCACTCGTCACCATCTTCATCAGCATCCATGGCTTGTTCCTCAGATGGATCATCCGTAATGAATAGATGTTGTTTGATTTTTTTTTTAAAGTCTCTTCGTATAGCTCGTACATTTTTAGAACTGACGCAAGACTTATCTAAGTCGACAGATAGATTGGAATAAAATAATTGCACCAAAGTGGGGTATGTGTGTTCCCGGATGGCCAAGAAATCCAACCAACCTATACGAGTTAGCTTCTCATGTAACATGGGAATACAACTCTGTATAAAGTGTGTAGGAACGGACTTACCATCAGCCATAGAACAAAATATCATGTCCCCTTCATGTTTTGCAGTGGCTTCCTCAGACACATTCATTTGTATCCCATCCACATTTCTTCCTCCGCTTTGAACTAGAATCATCACCAATTTTTTGTTTTAATTTTGCATTTGACGAAGTTATTTTTGGTGGAGCCATATAGCACAAGTGGACAACCTAATTTGGAATTTGGAATAAGTTTCCAAGACAGAGATTAGCATATATGGTGTGATGAAACAAAACCTATAGATTGAAGTATTTAGCAATCTTTCTATAATAGAGTTTCACAAAGTCACAATTTCACAAAGTCACAATTTTCTATAATCCAATCACTTGAACAGTTATTTTTGAAACCCCTAGTTTTTCACCTCTACCCACAATATTTATTTGCACTTGGTAACATCAAACTACTTTCATCAATGTATAATAAAATATTGATCTTTTTTATAATAGAACCACAGGAATATGAGGCACTTGAAAAAGGTCTTGCACAACCATTGCTCTTAAGTTTAGAAGACAAACAAGAAGATGAAGATGGTGACCAAGAATTAGATGCAAGTGAAGAAGCTCCCGAGGACTCTCGCAAGCCAGTAACATCAATTGGACAAGCATATAGCTTACTTACACCCTCTGTAAAGGTATATGGTTTACTTTGAATTCAATTGAACATCTAGAATCTAGAATTTTGAAAGTTAAAATTTTAATCAAAAGTAAGTCGCTGATGTCATTGTTAACATGGGATATCAATATGATGGTGTGCAATAATAGCACAAACATAGGTATAACTGTATAAGTATCTAACGTGGAAGAAAAAATAAATAAATAGGAGTGTCAATGTTGCCAAATTAAGAAATGAAGGCATGCAAAAGCAACATAGCTGTTCTAATATGACCTTCCAGTTTTGTACTCTACTACTATTTAATTTGTTACCAAGCTCGTGAATTCAATGGATTCATAGAATTTTAATTCAACTATCTATCATTATTGCAAACCCATTTATAGTTAAATTCAAAATTTAGAAATTATCAAAGGAAGTCCAGTTCTTAGTATGAGAAACTATTTGGTGAACAAAGATGCAGGGCTAATATATTGCGAGAATTAATTCTTTGATGTGTGATTTAGTTACTGATGGCTAATTAATGTTCATTTTATGCAGACAAATTCAACAACAAATGAGCATACTCCTTTCCAATCACTAGAACAAAAAAAAAAAAAAAAGTATGCTAACAGTCGATTTTTAGCATATAGCAGTCGACCGACAGAGACCCAAATTTCAGTCAACTTCTATACATGCTAACAGTCGACTACTAGATGCTAACAACCGACCGATACAAAATTGTTTTAAAAAAAACCCCAAAAACCAAACCATCCCGCCTTTATTATGAATGGAAAAATAAACTAAACTTACAAAAAATCACTAGAAAAAAAAAAATGTTTGCTAACAGTCGACTGTTAGCATGTAGCAGTCACCCGACAGAGAGCCTGAATTTCATTCAACTTCCATCCATGCTAACAGTCGACTTCTACATGCTAACAGCCGATCGATACAATTTTTTTTAAAAAAAAAAGCCCAAAAACCAAACCATCCCGCATTTTCTCCCATTTTCCCGGCAACCAAACACAATATTCATAGAAAAAAATTTGATTTCACAACCCAACCATCCATGATAACACCCACTTGTTTTTTACAAACAAAATTTCACATTCAAGACAACCAATAGGATATATTGCAGAGAAAAGAAAATGAAAAGAAAAACAAAAACTCTTTTTGAAAACCCTTACCTTTCTCATATACATGCTACGGAAGGGGAAAGGTATGGGTTTTTTTTTTTTTTTTGTCAAAATGAAATGAAAAACAAGTGGAGATGAAAAGAAAAAAAATTTGAGTTTTTTTGGGTTACCTTGGTCAGGACGTTTCGGCCAGCTGGCTTCTTCTCTGCGATGTTCCGGCGAGCTGGCTTCTTCTCCGGCGTGGCTTCTTCTCTCTCATTCTCTCTCTCTTTCTCTCCTTCCTCACCAGATCTGAAATTTGGGTTTTTTACTTTTTGATTTTTTGCTTGTTCGTCGTGGGTGCAGTGGGTGTAGCGGCAGCAAGGGTGAGGGTTCTCTCGCCGGCGGGCTGGCGGCAGCAAGGGTGAGGGTTCCGTCTTCTCTCTATTTGTCCTCTTTCTCTCTCGATCAAATCTTAGGGTTTCTCAAATCTGAAATGTTATTTTTGAAACCGGGTATGACCCGTTTCACCCTTTAACCCGCGTGTTTGTTTCATCCCCTTCTCAACCGTCCGATCTCCCTTATTTGTACCCAACGGCCCAAATTAAGTGGGCTGATCTTATGAGGCGTCAGGACGTGCTGACTAGATCATCCCTGTGTGTGTATATATATATATATATATAGATGTTATGATCAAGGCATCTAATAATAATAAAAAAAACATTGTTCCACATAGTGTTACACAGCATTCTGCAGCTATGTATGAAGAGTAGAAGGGGCAAAATAAAGGAGGACTGAAAAACGTCGATGAAGAACTTATCATCAAATTATAGTGTGTAGAGGAAAAAATTAGAGGAAAAAATCAATATTTTGATATGTTTTAGCGAAAAAGAGATATCCTCAACCGAGACAATCCTTAAAAAAAAAAATTAAAAAACTTATTCATTAAAACTTAATTATATTGTGAATCGGTACACAATATTTCACATTTATCTACGTATACTAAATGGAAAAAATAATAATCAAAGAATTTATTTGACCAAGATTTTTATTTGATTTTGTTCTTGCTCAAATAAATTTTTAATATAGATAGTCATGTTTATTTAAAAATGGTTCTTTGATTATTTTGAATTTTAGCAAATGTGACTGGCAATCAAATTATATGAATACGCAAAAAAATAATAATAAGTTAAGCACCGTCATAATTTATAGATTCATCAGAACCATCTTACAATCACAATAATGATAACACCATTAATGCTTAAATCATCGTACCAATTTCTATAAATGATATATAGGACAATATGCATAATAAAGAGAGATCAAATCAATTAAAAAGTTTGAAAAAAATTTCGCCGTCAGAATTTCATTCATATAATATATGTATAACCTGTTTCATCTATTATTGTAATTTCCTTAAAACCATGGACTCTTAGACTGTATATAATAAGAATAAAAATATATATATAGTTTAGAAGGAAAAATCAATATTTTGATATATCTGAAAGAAAAACAAATATCGTCTTTTAAAAAAAAAAAAAAAAAACAGCTTATTCAAAAATAAAATAAAATAAAATAAATCATCACATTGCAAATCCGTATACAGCATTCCTAAAGAGACAAAAAGATCAAAATGAAAGGATAGTTAAAAGATGATAACGTAAAACTTATCCTCAAGTTATATTGTGCAGTCTGAGGGAAAAGCAAAAATCCTCAACCAACACAATGCATTTAAAAAATAAAACAGCCTAATAAAGAAGAAAACAAAACCTCTTCAAATTGTTAAACACTATTCTGGAGCTACGTATAAAAAGTAAAATGATTAAAATGAAAGGATGACTGAAAACATAGACGTGGAACTTATTGTGATATTATAATGTGTAGGCAGACAAAACCAAAAAGTTTAGTACCGTCATAATTTCTAGATTTGTTAGAGATATCTTAAAATTACAATGATGATAACAATATTAATGCTCAACTTATTCTGTGTTCTTAATTATTTCTCCATTCGAAAACTAATCAGAATAGTCAAAATGGAAAGAGAACTGAAAAGATTAACGTTATTGTTATTGTAAGATAGCTCTAATGAAGCAGTTTTTTGTTTATGAGATTTCATGTTAAATATTATATCTGTTTTTAAGCTCTTGTTAAATATTATCTCTTTATGAGATTTCTTAAAAATTCGTATTAGTTATTTGACAATACGGAAGCTAATGATGATAGATTAAGCTGATTTGATAGAGCATTGATAACAAAGCAGTTTTTAAATATTTTAATTGATTTGATTGTCATTTATTACTGAGTCGTGTCCTGCAAAGCATTGAAGAGGGATGTTTTCGAAATTTCACGTTACATAAAAATCTACGGAGTAATTAATAATATCGTGGTTTTGAACAAAAGAATATTTATTTGCAAAATAAAATCCTTATATTTGCATATTTTTTTATTCCAAAAAAGAAATCATTTATTTTTATTCAGCATCATTTTTAATTTTTTTTATTAAAAAAGAGGTCGTTTCAAATATTCCGGAAAAACTTATCATTTTTGCAATGCTAAACCTCATACGACATTTTTTCTAACCACATATACATTGATCTCCACAGTGTTTATTTTCCAAAGATATTGTTTTGTTTTATATTTTCCTCAATTATATTATTAAAATAATAGTGTTTTACATATAGAAGATATTTATTTATTTCATGTATTGAAGGCTAAAATTTAAAATTGTTTCGAAATAATTTTATACCGACAATTAAGAAACTACAACTGTTACTTTAGAAAAAAAAATAAAAAAACTTATTTCAATTTGTTTTTCGAAAAAGCATTGCTAAATATAAATATTTATATATGTTTAAAAACGCCACTTTGATTAATTTCAAGATTCGTAAATACTCTCCATCAAAATTTCCCTGAACAAACTTTTAATTTATCTTAAAAGTATTAACCTTGTATTTAAAGAAGTTTTCGAAACGAAAATACTACTACAAGGAAAAATATACTATGCAGCAGGTGAAGGAATGTAGATGAAAGAATGAAAAATATTAACAAGTCATATACAAATAGTAATTCGAAAAATATTTACGAATGTTTTCTATAATTTTTCTAGGATGACTTTAATAAATGTTAGACGATATTTATGCAGTGTAATTTTTTAATTATAAAGAAATAATACATTCTACAATCCAAATTAAAATAAACAAATAAATAAATACTACGTCTTCTAATTATTATGATAATAAAAATCGTACAATGTATAAATATTTGATGTCAATATAAATTATTCAAAATTTTAATACGAATAAAAAAAATTACCATTAAAAGTAAGTGAGAAGAGAAATCCATTTTTATTCTAAGTAATATTTTTAATACAGAATAAACTATAAAATGAAAACTAAAATATTATTTATTTATACATTTAAATTTTTAAAAATATATTATAAGAGAAATTTTCATGTTAAATTTAGTGAACTAACTTGGATTGAACCAGGTGTGAAAATAAAAAAAAATCTAATTTCAGAATTTTGAAATAAATATTATTGTTATGAAATTTATAGTTGTTACAAAAAAAAAATGATTAATTTGTCTATTATTTGTTTAGCCTAATTTGAATAATTTTCATATTTTAAATAGTTAAAATATAATTAATAATTTTTCTCCGGTCATAAATTGTAAAATATTATTTATATCCAAACTAAAAAGTTACATTAAATATTTTGTACTTCATTTTATGTAATCCATCTTCCATAATTTACAATAAAATGTACATTTTAATATTTTTTTATCAAATTAAATATATAAATAAATAATATAATGGGAAGAAATGAAAAAAAAAATTATAAATTCATCAACTTAGAATATAAATTTTTTGTACCTTATACTAAATTTTGTAAAATCAGATATGTAGGACCAAATATAAAAAATACATTGAAAAATTAATTCTTAAATTATATGTATATTTCATGATTTATTTTATGTTCAATTATTTGAAAAAATAATTTCAAAAATTCTTAATTTTGTAAATATTTCTGAGTTGTCATTGCATTATGATCTTCATACCTAGCTGTGGAATAATGTGTAGCAATTTGCGGGCAATATTTTTTTCGTCATTGTGTCATGATTTACGGATTCCATTGTTAATGTTGCAGAATTATGTATAGCTGCGGAATAATATAATTTGGGTTGGTTTGCACAAAAATTGCTTAATAAAAGCAGAAGGCTTGAACTATGCTGGTTACGGCATTTCGTTCCTAGCTCTGAACCTAGTAAATCTCTATTTTCAAAAATTCTTAATTTTGTAAATATTTTTGAATCGTTATTATATTTTGACAATTCTGTCCTTCATACCTAGCTGCGGAATGATGTGTAGGAATTTACGGGCGATTATCTTTTTGTCATTGTGTCACGCTTTGCGGAATCAATTGTCTCTATTCCAAAATGATGTATAGCTGCAGAATTCCAAAAAAATTCCTTAATAGAAGCAGAAGACTTGAACTATGCCGGTTAGGACATTATGTTCCTACTTCTGATATTGGTAACTCTCTCTGTCTCTATATATGTATCAGGTTATACCTCTTTTCTTGAATAGTCATATTTTCTTCTTTAAGTAGCCTTTTTTTTTTCCCCTTTATATTAATGCTTTTATATATCGTCGGCGAGAGAAGGAATGGATAGACATGAATATGATATTTTGATCGTTCAACTGGTATATTTATAACTACATTATGTCAATTAATATTTTCTTATTTTTTTCAAATTTTTTTACAGGTACAACTTTCAAAATATCTCCAATCACTGCAAAACATTCCACGGCTTACCTACGAAGGACAGAATTGTCAAAATGGATGGACGACTAAAAATGTCGACGTGGAACTTATCCTCACATTATATTAGATAGATAGAAAAAAAAATATTTCTGAGTTGTCATTCCATTATGATCTTCATACCTTGATGTGGAATAATGTCTACAAATTTACGGACGATGTTTTTTTCGTCACTGTGTCACAATTTGTAGAATCCACTGTCTTTGTTGCGGAATTATGTATAGCTACGAAATAATATCATTTGGGTCGGTTTGCAAAAAAATTGCTCAATAGGAGTAGAAGACTTGAACTATGCTGATTAGGACATTTCGTTCCTAACTCTGATCCTGGCAAATCTCTATTTTCAAAAATTCTTAATTTCGTAAATATTTTTAAATCATTATTCCATTTTGACAATTCTGCCCTTCATACCTAGCTGCAGAATGATGTGTAGCAATTTACGGGCGATTATTTTTTCATCATTGTGTCATGCTTGCAGAATCAATTGTCTCTATTGCGGAATGATGTATAGCTATTGTCTCTATCGCGGAATGATATATAGATGAGGAATTCCAAAAAAATTGCTTAATAGGAGCAAAAGACTTGAACCATGCCGATTAGAACATTATGTTCCTAGTTCTGATCCTGGTAACTCTATCTATCTCTATATATGTATCAGATTATATCTCTTTTCTTGAATAGTAATATTTTCTTCTTTAAGTATATATATATATATATATATATATATATATATATATATATATATAT
>JAESVK010062034.1:51780-64217 GCA_017140935.1 Hamamelis virginiana
TAGAATAATAATGTATATAATATGATCTTGAAATTGAGACCAACAAGCCCACACAAAATTAGGATTCACTTGGTCTGACACATAGGATTTAAAAAAAAAAATATGTGTCCAACATTTAGTCTAAAACTATAGTATTCACTTGCATGTGAAGGGTATTTTTTGTTTAAAGAAAAATGTTTTTGGTCCTAAAAGTATATCCCAAATGATATGACTGATGATCGAACTCCTCTTTAATTTTTATGAAATTCTTAATTAATAATAAATGACAGTGAATGATTTATTTGGAATGCTTTTTTAGAACAATATTTTGAAATGCGTAGCATTACTGTTGTTTAAATATTATCTCAGAATCTTATGATTAAAAAGTCGGACCTTGATTTAATGGATTAAAATTCAATTGTAAAGGACATGCGAGCAGCCAGGTAAATAATATAAAATAAAGTAAACAAATGAAGGAATCCA
This sequence comes from Hamamelis virginiana, assembly GCA_017140935.1. NCBI lineage: Eukaryota > Viridiplantae > Streptophyta > Magnoliopsida > Saxifragales > Hamamelidaceae > Hamamelis > Hamamelis virginiana. The sequence goes on from JAESVK010062034.1 coordinate 52,243, forward strand.
ACCAAACGTGCCATATACAATTCAATTTTAAAGGACATGTATTGTGAGCCGCCGGAAAGAGAAAAAAAAAAAAAAAAATCAAAAAAAGGAAACCGGCCAACCAAACGCTAATATATATACTTATACATAAATGATCCTATCCAAGTAGGCTTACTTTAGCTAAACTAAGCCTTAGGTTTATAAGTAATTGTGAGGTTTATATTTTGAAAAACTGATTGTTGGATTAAATACTTTTCTTATATATGTCATGCACACCAAAAATCACAGTGATCTAATAGTATGTTTCTCTAAAGTGTCATCGAGAAAAATTGTGACAGTTTTAAGCGATCACAGTTTTACATGATTTGTATTTTAAGATATTGACATTGGATCACTGAATTTTGGCATGCATGATATGTACAAGAAGAGTATCTAATCCAACAGTCAACTTTTTAAAATATATATCCCATAATTTTTTTAAGATATTATGTTAATTTTAACTAAAATTCGCATATATGCACAAGATCAACTTTGTAGATATATATATATATATATATATATATATATATGGAAAGTACAGCTTTGATATCAGAATATAGGAACGAAACTTTACGGCTGAAATGGTTTTTCAACTTGTGTTTTAATAATAGTCTATAATCTTATCTTGTATCTGGTCTTGGAAGGAATGAGTGTCTTTCATTGTCATGACATATATATATATATAAAAGCTGCACATTTCTATAGTTGGTGATAAGTGGAACTTATCAAGTCAACACTTACACAACTTAAAACTAAACAGACAAACCCAAAAACCTTTCCATGGCGGCGACCCCACCTATAACTGCACTTTGCCATTCTGGCAACACAATCCAAACATCAGAAATGATCCATCAGCAAATGTTTAATTATACAAGCTTACGCGAGCATGAAGTTCATTGAATATTATGTGATACATATTGAAAAATTGATTGTTTGATTAGATATTATATTTATGTGTATTATGTATACCAAAAATTTTACTTATCTCACCGTCGATTTTTCCGAAATGTCGCTTTTTCAGCGGTCATAGTTTTTCATAACTGTATTTTGAAATTCTGAAATTAGATCGCTGTAATTTTTGGCATGCATAATATCCATAAGTACAATATCTAATCTAACGGTCAGTTTTTCAAAATAAGCATATGATAATTATTTGTGGGCTTCATGCTTACATAAATTATGTAAGCAGATGCTGTCTAGTAACATCCATAAATACAGTATCTAATCAAAAAGTCATTTTTCAAAATATGCATCTTATAATTATTTATGGATTTCATGCTTAGTTGCTTACATAAATTATGTAAGCATATGTATGCTGACTAGCTAGATCGGGACTATCCAAATATAAACTAACCAAGCCAATTACCAAAATCCAAACAATATATTCTAACCCATCAAACACAGCAGCCTCGCCAACTTTGTCTAGCTTGTCTTTCATAGACCCAAACATTTTATCTATTTTTTCTCACAGCCTATCAAACATCTCTTCGACAAAAAAAAAATTGCACAAAACTGATTTTCCATTGAAATAAAGCCTGCATCATTATCCTCTCCTTTTCACTTGGGACTCAAGTCGAGCTTAATTTCACTCTTTTTAACCTAGGCAGTTGTACACACAAATTTCATGCATGTTCTAAAATCAAATGAAAAAAAAAAAAGTGGAAAAATAATAATTTTATTATTTTGTAACAAATAATAGGCCAGATACTACTCTCTCTTCGTCTATTTTTTAACAAATTAAAGAATAATTCATTTGATTCGATATCCTTTGATGGCTTGATGATTCAAGAGCTTGAAAGTTTGATCTTGAAACAAGCTTTAACGTATGGCTTCTCTCCAAACACGTGGGTTGAAGTGGATGATTTGAGTCCAAGGACGATTTAACTTAGCCTCGAACAAGAATGTGGAATTTTGATTTAAGGGCTTGAGCGCTTGATGTTGAATCGATATATCTTTACAACTCTTTTTGTTGAAATGTGTTCAAACTAAAGAATCTTTTACACGAATTACGTAATGTGTGGGAGTGATAGGACTAGTTGAAGTCCAAGAAGATCATTTGGAACACGGCTCTCAACACCTCTAGGCCAAAACTAAGGTAATGTTAAGTCGGTCACTATACAAGTGTGGATCACGAGATTAACGAGAGATGAGGGTTAGTCCCTCTTGGGTTCTTGCTAGAATGTCTAAAACCAATTGAATTGAATTGAAACTTGGAATTGAGTGCATTGTAATTGAAATTGACGATAGGAAAAAATTAACTAATCTTCTTAACTCTCTTCTCCTTCTCTACGATAAATCTCAACCCTTCTTCATCATTTGACTTTATCTCCGTCAAATTCCCCTGTCCTCCTTCGTGTTTCATTTGAAAAATCTGAATTTGAATAATTACTTTCTTTTTAGTATTGTATTTAAATTTTCAATGTTAAAAAAAAAAAAAAAAAAAAAAAGGCAATTTACATGAATAAACTTAGGTTTTGAAAAAAATTATGTTAATGCACCAAAAAAAAATAATAATAATTACGTTAGTAAAATTTTTGGACATTTTTACCCCACCAAGGTAAAGATTGGGGATTATACATTAAAATGGGGATTGGAGATTCAGTATAAAAATTGGGGATTATTCATTAAATTGAGGATTGAGGTTCTGTTAAAATTTTGGGGATTGGGGACTCTATGAAATTTTTGGGGACACAATATAAAAATTGGGGATTCCGTATAAATCGAGTTGAATTGCAATTAGGTATCTCTTGAGGGCATAATGGTCCAAAAAAATAGTGATAGGTGTATATCCGTAATTCATTATTTTTTGGGCGCGTTGACGTAATATTTTAAAAACATAGGTTTATTGGCGTAAATTGCCCTAAAAAAATACAACTATTCATGAATTTGAATTATTACTCTCCTTTTAGTATTGTATTTAAATTTTCAAAGTTTATATAAAAAAAAAAAATACAATTACTCATGAATTTGAATAATTACACTTTTCAGTATTGTATTTAAATTTTCAATGTTTATATAAAAAATAATAATAATACAATTTTTTGATCGGACTGGACCTTTTAATGGACTCAGATCGGGCTGGCCCGTTAGACAAAAAAACCTTAGTCCAGTCCAATCAATTTAAAATGGATCAGATCGGCCCAGTCCATTAGTTATTGGATTGGACCGAGCCAGTTCCGTTAGCTTAACGGACCAGTCAACGGGCCAAATGGGCAGCCCGCCCGTATGACACCACTATAATGTTGCTAAAGTATTGTGTTTGTGAAAAGTATTTGTTTTGATTTTTTTTTCCAATAATTTCATCATGATGTAATTTTTGTGATTGCTACACATTGCGCTGGTCAATACCCATCAAAATTAAAAAATATTTTCTAAAAATGTATTATGTGTTTATCACGTTTTTGAAAATATTAACTCTTATATGCAGTTTTATAGGCATCATAAACATGAATATGAAAAAAAGTACCAATGTGCATAAAAATCACAAGGTATTTAAGTTTTAACACACAATAAATTAATTATATTTTACCTCATTATTATATATGGCGAACATTGCGGGGCAAGCAATTGGAAAAGAGTTGAATTAATTGTACTTTATTTCATCGTATTCTTCCTCGCATTAATATTTAATGAATCTTTTTAATAGAGGAAGGAAGCAAAATGAAGGCTTGTTTGGCTCGGCCCGTTAGGCCCGGCTCGGCTCGGCTCGGCCTGGCTCTAATTGAGATGATGGGGTACGGTAAAAAAAAAAAATAGGGCCAAATATTAAATAAAAAAAAGTGAACCTTTTATCAACGCTGGTGAACATTCCCCAATGTTGGCGAATGTTCTTCAACATTCGTAAAAGGTTCATTTTTTTAGATATAAAATCTTAATAAAATTTTTTTGTTTTAATTTTCATATTTTAAATATGTTTGTTTGAATTGATTTAGCTTTTCACATAGTTTTTCCAAACGAAATGTATTCATGTAATGCTTTCAAATTGGAGAGACGATGGGGTATGGTAAAAAAAAAAAAAAATGACGAGTACCTTTTATCAACGCTGGTGAATATAAAATCTTAATAAATTTTTCTTAAATAACAATGACGAGTACCCTGTTTTATAATATTTGCACAGGATATTACTATTGGTACCAGGTATTGAATTTAAATAAAGACCCCAAGTTGGTTTCATCTGTTTTCTTATTATAGTTGGCTTTTGGATCTTTTTGCACGGAGTTGCCTTACACATACCATTTCAAAATGCCGTCATCTCTCTCACTCTCTCTCTCTCCCCCTCCCAAGTGGACCACTTCTATTGAATATTTTATCATTTTTCTTAACAGCAACAAATTTCTTTTAGTTAAATCATTTTCTTCTCTGTGGGTTTTTTTTTGCCTGGCATGATTTTGAGTGGGCTAGCTGACGCTACCAGAACTAGGAGAAGAAAAGCTGCTTCATCATTGGATGTAGAGATCATGGAGTTATTTGGATTTTTTTTTTTAAAACGTTATCTTCTTTAAAGTCAATTTGTAAATGGATATTTTAGGAATGACATAATATTGGGGCTAGAAAGCAACTATTGAAGTTTATAGCCCCTATAAACCATAGAAGATAGTTTAAACTATTGAAGTTTAATGTCGTCATCTCTCTCTCTCTCTCTCCCTCTCTCCCTATAGCCTCTCTCTCCCGATCTCGACCCACCATCGGCTACCTATGTCTCTGCACAATTGATTCTTAACACACTCTCTCTCTCTTCTGATCACTTGAAAACAAGGGAGATTATTCCTTGTTAATGATCAAGATTAATATATTTATAAAACCGCGTGATTGTTAATCTCAATTCAATTGCGACTAGTGAGCACGGGTGTCGAACCACTGGAAAAATGCAGGTTTATAATAAAAGACTTTTTAGAATTAATTTAAGTGAAAGAATATTGTCAATTTAAGTTTGTGGTGAAAAGTGCTCCGATTGGGTCGAAGCGAAAATACCGAATTTTAATAAAGCTGGTTAAAAACGCGATTAATTAAGTGGAATGAGTGGAACTTGGGTGAGAAGCCCATTGAATATCAATTATACAATTTATATTATAAAATCCTCAATATAGTAATTATGTATGGTGGTTCTTCCAACTACAAGAAGGAAGTCCCAAAAAGATTATGAATACAGGACCGGCAGGTTTATCCTTGAAAAGAATGGAATGTCGCTATCCACCTTAAATGGGGATAAAGCATGCTGGTTTGTATTCATACCAATAAGTACCATTGCATAATTATATAATTGCAATCACAGATGTACAATTATATGATATTATATTTAGCGATAGTGTGCGGTAAAACCTTCACAACTAGGCAATCACATAATACAAATAAAGGGATGTTTATAAAATAGAATTGCATAAAGAATCCAACTTCATCCTCACCCAAGCTTGGAGTATTAGCTACACATCAATGGAGGAGAATATCCTTTATCCATGACAAGCTCTAAGGGGTCACGGGATGGAAAAAGTAAAATAAAAGCAGTAAGTAAAAGACTGAAGAAATAAGGAAAAAGTGACTGAAATAAATAAAGAAAATGGCAGAAATAAATAAAGAAAAGGGTTGAAAGAAATAAAGAAAATGACAGAAATAAATAAAGAAAAAGACTTAAGTAAATAAAGAAAATGACAGTAAAAGTAAAGAACAATTATCAAGTGAGAATTGAGCCATGCATTAAGTGGGAAAATTGCAGAAATTGAAAGTGCCGAAAGTAAAGACTGTAAAAGTAAAGAACAATCCTCAAGTGAGAATTGAGCCAGGCATTAAAGGAAAATTGCAGAAAAAGTAGAAATTGCTGAAAAAGTAATTGACCGAATAAAAAGCAGAATTGAACTGTAACATGAAGTCTATTAAAAATAACAGAGTAATGATTCAGAGCAAAAGTCTTGAACCCTCTTTAAGTCGCCTTTACACGTGTATATATAGAAATGAAATGTGAAAGACGAATTTGCCCTTGAAAATATCTAAAAATATCAAGGCAAGCCATCAGCCGCCTAAGGACTATCAATAGCGAAGTATCGCTGTCGATAGAGGTACTATCGATAGCGATACTTGGCTATCGAGAGTCATGTGGCACTTTGCTTGGTAAGTGCAGAAAACTTCTTGCAGACTTTTCGCACTTCAATGGCTATAGCTGATCTTTTCTGGAATGCTCTTGATTCGTGACGATACTCAGGGATTCATAGGCGACGACTTCGAATTTATACAATCTGCACAGATTTCTTGAAACAGAGAATTTAACCACTTTATGCAGATTTTATACAAAACGAGATATTATTATACAATTATTTATATAAGAGAACACAGTAATACCATCATTTTAGAGACTGATTGTGAAACAATCACACTCCCCAACTTAGGTTTTGCTAGTCTCTTAGCAAATAGCTAAATTCTTTAAGATGAATTAAAACTAGAAATTGAAAAGCCACTTTCGCAGGGAATCGCGATTGCATTTAGCATATGCAACAAGCCTTTTAAACCACTAAGTTACCCTTAATGGACTAGTGTAGTCTCGTGAGGGTTTGCAGAAATGATACCCACAAACATGAATAAATAAAAGAATTATTTGAGAAAGAATTTAAAACTATACTATGTACACAGTAAGAGTTTTATCTACAGATATATCAATAACATAATTGAAAATTTTAAACACAGAAAATGTTTATCTTTAACAGGTAATTAGCAAGTGTTCAATGTGTAGTGAGGATGAACTTGATAAAATCAAAATAATGCAATAAGAGTATAAGAATTAACCCTTAATAAGTTTCAACTTCAAATCCTCACTGATGGTCACTCGCAAAAAGAAGTTCACTCTGAAAAGGTTAGTAACCCAGAGTCCCCAAATGGAAATATACAAGTATAAAACTTATACATTAAGCTCTAAAAAATGACCAATGAAAGATGAAATAACGAAGTTATATATGCAAAAATGCAGTTCATACATAAATAAAACTTAAATAAACAAGTAATCACAAGAGAATAGTGCACAATATTTTGAAATCAAAAAGGTCTTTATAGGCTTGTAATGTATTTGGTTGTAACAGAAGAAAATTTTTGACTGCAAAATTAGGATGGTTTGTAATATGTTCAAGGTTACTACCCTAAACCATCCTAAATACCCTATACTAACCCTGACAAATAACTTAAAAATTTTAACCAAAAAGAAACAAATATTCCTCCAAAAAGAACAACCACCCACGCTCAAGACTGAGCATCATCCCTCATCTCATCATCCCCAAGTGGGACGTCAAATCCAGCAGCAGGCTGTGGCTCATAAAATAATGTGCGGTCTGCCTCAGAAATCGGCTCGCCGTCCATCCGTCTCCACATAGCCTGGAGCTGAGCAGAGTATCTCTCCATCTGTAGAGACTGCCTGTCAAGCTGTGCGGACTGACGGTCTAGCTGAGCTGACTGTATCTGCTGAGTCTGCATCACTGATCTCAGCCCCTCAATGACCTGAAGTAACAAATCCTGAGAGCTGGCTATGATGCAGCTGGCATAGTAGGTGCAGCAGGAGTCGGAGCTGGAGTCGCTGATGGCTGTGATGTAGAAGCTGGAGCAGGCTCTGATGGGTCAGCTGTCTGTGTACGGGGCCTCTTCGGCCGAGCTGCCATACTCCTAGCTATCGTAGTGGGGGTAATAGGTCCCTCACCCCACCGCAATGGCTCATCAGATACAACACCCACACCCAAAGCAAAAGCTATAATCATTTGGGGTATGGCATGTTGTTGCGCGGCTGCGTGGCAACAAATGTGCGGATCTCGCTGAATATCAACAAGGAGATATCCATCTCGTGGTCGCTCAAAAACTCTAGCAGCAGCCGCACAGACTCCACGGGGATCTGTGAATCAGTACCCCTCGCTCGCAGATTACAGTAAAGCAGCTTATTCATAGCTGCATAAGATGGGTGCATGTTCCCGGTTGTGAAGTGTAGACCATCGAATAACTCTCGGTCCACGCACACCATATCTGCGCACTGACTCTCTGTCAGCTCCAAATAACTACCCTCCACAACTGTCATCAATGGACGCTCGCACCCCAAGTAGGTAGCGATGTCGTCAGGAGTAAACTCGACAATGCGGCCTCCAACCTCGGCCCTGAGTGTCTGTGGCTGATCCTCTGCCATGTGTGCTGATGTATAGAACTGACGCACAACACTGGCCATATAACCTACGCCCTTCCTCAGTCAGGTGCTGAGGTGTCTGTCCTATAGGGTCTCCACAAGCAAGCCCTCATATCTGAAGGCTTTCGGGTCGACATACCGCTCGACATTGAAGTTCTTCACGGACAGGATCACTGGCCACAGTCTCGCAGCTCGACGGGTCGTTAATCTCTTCGACCCAGCCTCGGTCTCTGCGTAGCTCTCAAACTCGCGAGGCATGCGAGGCTCGCCAGTCTCGCCGATCTCAGGGTGCTCATAATACTCCTCATCCTCGTAATGGGAACTAGATGGAGGTGCACTCACTGGCGGCTGTGAAGATGATTGCCCTCTAGAGGAGGGTCTACGAATGGGGACTGCTGGCATCTCGGACTCAGAACTGTCCGAGGTATCTGGCTGTGTGCGCTGGGCCTTGCCCCTGCTCGTATCTGTAGACCTCCTTGGTCTCTGAACTGGCTCCTGAAATGCCACGCCCTTCTCACGGGGCCTGCTGGTGGTCTTTTGGCGTACCATAACTCTGTACAGATTTAGCACAATATACCCACAACAGCAGTCACAATCACAGTCATAATAATTTAACAAAACAGGCAGAATATGAATTATTCCATAAACTACGGAACCCAACCATAACTTCGCAACAGCCTATCATCCAGGCTACATTTATCAACACCTTCAATCACACGAACAGTAGCATGCATGCCCATGCATGGACTAACATCCAGGCCTTACCACAACTTCAGAATGTAGTACGATAATTCTGATGCATACCCTACGCCAAACAATCCAACAATATGCACATTTCAACTACTCTAATTATTCACACCCTACAAGATAACTACCCAAGATGTAAAATATTCCCACGTATGAACTTACTAACCTAATGTATTAATGATAAAAAATTCTATTCCAAATGTCAAATAAAGTTCGTACAAAGAGTTAAGATGAAGTCTTACCAAAATGTGGGTGAAAAAAGAAGAGAAGAACTGAGCTTGCCGAAATGGAAGTGCCCGAAGTGGTGTAAAGCGAAAAAAATGAAGCGAAGAAAACGCCCGTTTTGATCGGTCAGAAATGCTAAGAATGCCGCGAGGATCGCAACGGAATCAAGTTTACGCGAAACGGACGCCTGAGATGGCCGGAAAATAAGGTGGAAGGTGGAGAGACAAGGTGGAAATGGCGGTTTTCCGATGTGAACAGTGGAGGAAATGAAGAGATTCGCGCGGGGGAAAGCCTTTTCAGGCTGAAATTTGCACTCACTATCGATAGCGAGATCTCGCTATCGATAGCCACACTGCTCTGCCGCGCATTGAGGCTGTTTTTTATTTTTTTTGAATTCACAGCTCCTATCGATAACGCAATAGGGCTATCGATAGAGAAGGTCAATGTTTGAAAATTTTTCATTTGGCTAAATTTTTTTTTTTTATTTTAATACACTAAACACAGACATTTTATACCATAAATGTACAAGAGACACCTCGTTACCCATGGCTGCTAGTTTATCGAAAAAAAATTGGCAACTTTTAGGCTCAAAATAGGGTACTACGGGGGTCTTATACTCTAGAAAAAAATATACACGGCACAAAGACTCGAAGAAAATGGCCTTAAATCATTTTTCAAAAATTGCACATTTATTCCCGACTGATTATCCAGTTATTTGCATTCCAAAACACGTACAAATTAAGCATCTATGCAAGATATAACAGATAAGCAATAACCACGGATTGAATTGATATGATAAATATTTGAGACCCAAAAATGATCGAATGGTTCAAAATTTGCATTATTTGTCGCCAGTCTCTACTTATAACAGGATTTTATCAGATATTCAAATCGCCAAGGATGAAGATTAAACCAAGTTCATGCATGTGTAAGATTGAATACAAGCTAATTACAGTAAAGTTACAATTAATGTATCGAAAATAGACAAATATATATGATATAAATGAAAGAATAAACTCACAGTTTACCACGTATTATTTATCAAAATCTATACAAATAATCACTATACAAATCAATGGTATAACATGTACACAAGAATGAGAAACAATAAATTATTATATATATAACAATTTACATAAATAAAATAAATTAATCATAGAAAAGAGAATATACAAACCCTCCCCAACTAGAAATCGACATTGTCCTCAATGTTGCAAGGATGTCACAACAAACGAGAGTGTAAGAACAAGGGGAAAGGGTGGGGGGGACTAAGTTTAACGTCTTCAGCCAGACGTGAAATTCCATTTTAGTCAAAATGATAGGTTGGGTCTTCCAAACTGACAGACTCAATTACCAAACCATCCCTAATAGCCCTACTATCGGTTATACCCTCAATAAACGGCCCGTGAGGAGTAACCCTAGTCACCACAAAGGGTCCATCCCAGCGAGATCTAAGCTTACCAGGAAATAGCCTCAATTTGGAGTTAAACAGCCACACCTTCTAATTTGGTTCAAACGATTTTCTATTGATGTGTCTGTCATGAAACTTTTTCATTTTGGCTTTAGAAATTTTAGAACTTTCGTAAGCCTCATTCCTAATCTCTTCGAGCTCATTTAATTGAAGCTTGCGGTGAGAACCCGCTTCTTTCATTTCAAAATTAAATTTTCTAATGGCCCAAAGCGCTTTGTGTTCTAGCTCGACAGGGAGGTGACACGGTTTGCCATAGACTAAACGGTACGGAGACATACCAATAGGGGTTTTAAATGCAGTCCTATAGGCCCACAATGCTTCAGTTAAGCTTAATGACCAATCTTTACGATCAGGCCTGACAGTTTTTTCTAGGATATGCTTAATTTCCCTATTCGAAACCTCCACTTGCCCGCTAGTCTGAGGATGATAAGGGGTTGCAACTTTGTGAGTGATTGAATATTTAGCTACGAGAGTTGCAAAGGGTCGATTATTAAAATGTGACCCTCCATCACTGATGATGGCCCTTGGAAACCCAAACCTAGAGAAAATGTTCTCTTGGAGGAATTTCAACACCACCTTGTGGTCATTGGTCCTAGTGGCTACTGCTTCTACCCATTTCGACACGTAATCTACGGCCACTAGGATATATTCGAACCCATGCGAAATAGGAAAAGGTCCCATGAAGTCGATGCCCCAAACATCGAAAATTTCGACAATTAAAATAGGATTAAGAGGCATCATATCCCTTCTAGACATAGAACCCATTCTATGACAATTCTGGCAGGACCTACAGAAGTCCAATGCATCTTTAAATAAAGTGGGCCAGTAGAACCCACTCTGCAAGACTTTAGCGGCAGTCTTTTTCCCACTAAAGTGTCCTCCACAAGCTAAAGTGTGGCAGAACTTCAAAACGTCTTGCATCTCACCTTCCGGAATACATCTACGTATAACCTGATCAGCACAGTACCTAAACAGGAGAGGGTCTTCCCAATAATAAAATTTTATCTGAGAAAAGAACCGATCCTTATCTTGTTTAGACCAAAGAGATGGTACAAGGCCTGTGGCATGATAATTCACTATATGAACGTACCAAGGTAAAGTAGAATGAGTGACGGCAAAAAGCTGCTCATCAGGGAACGAATCCCTAATAGGCGTGGGGTCACTCTCTTCTTCTATTATTATCCTAGAAAGGTGATCAGCAACGACATTCTCAGATCCCTTTTTATCCCTGATCTCAAAATCAAATTCTTGTAATAAGAGAATCCACCTAATCAGTTTAGGCTTCGTCTCTTTTTTAGAGAGCAGGTACCGCAAGGCGGCATGATCTGAGTACACAATGGTCTTCGATCCCCAAAGATAGGATCGGAATTTATC
>JAESVK010062050.1:625-12633 GCA_017140935.1 Hamamelis virginiana
TTTTTTTTTTTTTTTTTTTTTTTTTTTTTTTTTTTTAAATAACCGTTTGATCATTTTGATTTTTGGCGAGTATGTAATTTATAAGAAATGCATCTAATCCAACGGTCAGTTTTTCAAAATCTATTTTGTATTTTTCCCTATAGAATATAGACTATAGAGGTCATCTTACACATAAACAGCACAGTTGTATAACTTATAACCACATCGTTCCTGTCATCGTGAATAGAAATAAAGCTTGAATAATTGAAAAGAAAGAGAGAGTTAACAAACTCAACACAATAAAGGAGACTTGACTTATTCTATAAGAAATATATAAGAATGGTTAGAAAATGTTAGATTGTTAGTGAGATCACCGAGATGTAACAAAATCAAGTAACCAATATTATTAAAATATGGTTTAAAATGTTAAAATTGATGGGAGAGACATAAAAGTTAGGAGGTCATTAATAATTTAAATTCTATTATATATTACATATAATAGAATATATAAAATATAATTTATGTATCATATAAAATTATATATTTTAAATAAAAAATTTATATAAACGGGGATGGGGAATCCCCAGGGCAAGGATAAATAGGTGGGGCGGGGCGGGGTATCGGGCCAAGGCATTGTAAAACCGTTCTCGTCCCGTACCCCAGCGGGACAAATATTTTTAACCCCATCCCCGCCCCGTATTCCGAAAAATTCAAAAATAATCCATCTCAATAGGGGTGGGGCGAGACGGGATGGGTTCACGCGGGAATGGGTCAAATTGTCATCCCTAGATCGACTTGAGGTCACCTAAATAGTCTTGCAGGCTTGGTAGGCTTAGAATGTCGTTTGAGCCTGAAGCTCCCCGAGTCCAATGCTTTTGCCGCATAGGTTTCCAGGGTTAGCCCGAGAGCTCTCCCGTGAAGTCGCTCCACGTGCAGCCCTTTGACTGGTTGGGAGAGATACCTACCATTACCTAGAAAATTTTAAAGCGTTATTAATAAATGGAGAAGGAAACCAACAAAAAATACACCTACAAATTACAATATAAATCACTAACAAATTACATAATGATCTAGTAGGCATCTCTTTTGCAGGCTAAAAAAGGAAAAAAGGAAAAAAGAAAAACAACAAAAGTGACCTAGACTTTGGTTAATAAGAAATAGTGTTTTTATTAACATCAAATAGCTAATTCCATACATTATATATGTACAACACTTTGGTCTTGAATTTGAGCACATTTTGTGGGGTAAAATGAATGACAAACTATCAATTTGCATATCTCTTTAAAGTTATATTTAAACAATCTTGATCTTCACATATCATAGAAGCAGTTATTGTAAAAGTTAGAGCCTAGTTTTGGCCAACCATCTATTTACTCTCAAATCGTCTACTACAATTGATTATCAACCCATCTCTTTGGATCAAGTGGTATTTTAAACTCCAAAAAAAGCTTATACAAATCTAATCCAAACAGGGCTAAAAACAAAATGGATTTGAGCTGGGAAGGCTTCATATCGGCCCATAGTGATTCATTTCTTACTATAGTTTTAATTGCGTAAAAAGAGAACTTATCACCAACGGGTGGTTGGTTCAGCTGGCAAGATTCTCGAATTTCCTCGTCCAATGCTTTGGTTCAATGCCCGGTAACCAAATGTTGGTAGACATTCATATGTGCCCTGCCCTGGGGGATTAGAGTAGTCTATCAACCCCCTCTTTTCTTGTATCAATAAAAAAGGGGAAAATTATCCAGACCCCCTTAGAATTTGGATTCTATACCAGTAGACCCAAAACACGCTATAGATTACCCAAAAATTCCTCCAGCATTTTTCAAAGTCAACTTTTTTTATTTATTGGCAGATTTTCCCTTTTTGTTGAAATTAAAAAGAGTTTTATTACCTTTTAAAGTCTGTAACTGATCGAATTTATGTCTTCATGGAAAGATTTTTGGATTTCATTCAATTCAAATTTTGAATTTTAATTAAAGTATATCTGTTTCTTCAAAGAAGGAATTTCAATGGTGTGAAAAAACGGCCTACACCAAACTCTATTGCTGCATTGAAAAAACGTGAAACTGCTGCTGCACCTTTTTGTTTTTCCACGGCTGCCACCAGAAGTTCATGTCTATTTACATGTCTTTAAACAAATATATAAATTTACCTATCTGTAAAAACTCCCATTATTCACTATGTGTTTTTAGACTTTGATTTCAAAATAGTTTCAGTTATCATTTTAAATATCAATTTTTTACTTTTAGATGTGAGACCTGCATGTTATAAATGTATATATACATACATGTCTTTAAACAGATATGCAAATTTACCTATTTTTAAAAACTATATCATTAAATTTACTTATTTTGGCATGTTGCAATGAAATTTACCTACTGCAGAAGGTAATGCAACTTAACACAAAAAATATGGAGATGTCTAAACTACAAATAAGTATTTTTACCCATCCCTTGCACACACAATCAAAAACCCTTAACAAAAACCAAAAATCAAATACAAAGGATACACCTTTGGGTCACATTTGTTTGTCAAATATGTTTATTTACCTTCTCAACCAGCTTTTATGAACAAATAAACTAGAAATATAAAAAAAAATTACTTATTTCTAAACTCAATAATCGGTAAGTTTATGTGTGGAACACTATTCTAATAGTGACCATGAAATATTATATCGATTCTTTTGAACAATTATACACAAAAGGTTTATGTGAAGTTCAAACGTACTCATACCCAACTAGCTCTTTGTTGAAATTTTGAAGTCTTTGAGGTTACCTAATGCTTATTTTATGTCAAGTTGATGAATGTTTGTCATCACTCTCCACTTTCGAAACAGTGTTTAGTAAGTAAAACATATATTTTTTTTAAATGAGTGAGAACTTAATTGGCTCCTTAAGCCACTTCAATTGCTCCATCTTAGCCACTTCTTTCAAAACTAAAATAGTGACCATGGCCCTTCATTTATCAATCTATTATGAAAATGTCTACATATTATACACTGTATGCAACATTGAATTATAACATCATATATGATTATAATTAAAGTAATTATGCGGCTGGCCCAAAAGTTCTCTCTTTAAAGTTTAAATATTTCTTTATTATATTTTTTGTATTTTTTCCCATAAAATCAACGGTTTTCATATTCTTTTGACGTCATCAAGACCTATGCATTATTAATTCGCATAAAACATTTTCATGGTGAAAGAAGGGATGGATTTTTTTCGCATTATTGGACTCGAATAGCATCATGGATAGGAAGAAAATTGAGCAACATTCGAGTCCCATTTCAATTTTTTAATTGAATAAAAATTACTGAACCCACGTTTAGCTTAGTTGACAATTTCTCATGCATGTTACACTTCTGAATTACCATATTTTTTTAATTCTATTTAAAAGTAGTCAATTATAAGGTGCATTTAGTAAAAAGTTGTGTAAGGTGATTCATGTTTTGAATCAATTGTAAAATAGATTTTGAAAAATCGATCGTTAGATTAAATACCCTTTTATGCATGTCATGTGTACCAAAAATCTCAGCGATCTAACGGTCGATTTCCGGAAAAAAAAAAAATTAAAAAATTGATGACATTTTGAAGAACAAAAGAACAACACAAATAGTGAAAATTTTCAGAAACCATGATTTTTTGACATACATGACATGAATAAGAAGCATATTTAATCCAATGGCCAGTTTTTTACAATCTATTTTATAATTGGCCCTAACCAGATCATCTTTCACAATTTTATATAAGGTGCACCTTATAATAGTACGTGCCTATATCCTATTTAATATACATCTTATTGATATTTTTTTTATGGTGATTTGTGTATCACTATATATGCAGCTTATTGTGTATACGGATGATGGAGTTTGTTTAATATTTCTACATCTTTAGAAGAATTTAATTAAAGTAAAATAATGTTAATTTAGACATTAATTTGCGTCCAAATTTTTTAAAATACTGGGCTCGTAATGTGTTTGGCATTTAAAAGTAGTTGTTGATGGAAGCGAAATTTGTATGGATAGACGTGTATTGGGATCGGTTGATATAAAGTGCAATACCAATATCATTTTTATTAATCATTAGCATAAATTTATAAAATAGTAGAGCATAGTATGGTCCAATATGTGTGCCATTACCACATTATTCTTATTCACATGCATAGATGTGTCAACATGAACTATGATTCTCTCTCTCTCTCTCTCAAATGCGACTTAAAATAATTAGAGTATTTAGTGAAATTTAATTTGGGACCTTAATTAAATTTAATTTTTAATTTTAAGAAAGTTGGAAGGTGTCGGTGATCGATCTGGGTTCAAACCATCAATCTAATAAATTCAGACATTTTAAATTCAAAATCAGCTAAATTTTCTTGATCAGCCATCTACTAGGACTATTAGACACCCCCATAAAATCTCCAAATGATTATTTCCGAAATTTTGAATCCAATCTTTATCAAATTGGGGATTTAGAATCATATCCCAAGACCCAAGGATCAAGAAGAAAAAAATCTCACCTAAGATATGCTAACTTGCATATAATTATATAAATAATAGTTGTAATATGTAGTACCACGTGGACAACCCATCAAATGCTGTCACTTTGCCACGTGGCCGGCCCAATAATAGACTCACTTCTCAATTCTCATCTTGGTAGATAATGCAAAATCCTATTGACTGTGGGATATTAATTATTATGTAATTTAGTTGGGATCGAGACAAGTGAAGCATGTTAGGGGGCAGAAAAAAACATTAAACTATGTATTGTGTATTGATTTTATAGTAAAGAGAGATCCAAAAAAAGAACATATTATATCAATGTGACCTTAATTATATAATTTTATTATATGCCTCAGTCAAACCATTTCATGCTTTGAGATTTTTAACCACTTATCTAGTGATGGGTTTTCTTTCTTTCTTCTTCATTTTTTTTTTTTTTTTTTTTTTAATATTTTATTAATTTCAAAAACTTTGAGGTTTTTTTTTTTTGGCCCAAAGTATAAAAAATCTATCATTAACCGCATAATCTAAACAAATGGATATTAATTTATTTGCATGTAATCGAACCTAAAACCTCTCTTCTAAAAGTATAGATACATATCATTAGATTAACATACCTTCTTCAATGGCAAATTGATCGGTCCAATAATTTGGATTAGTAAGAACTTTTAAGCCATGTCTTTCTTTTTGGGGGGTGAGAGGAGATTGTGAGGGAATTCCTCCACCGGCAAGGTTCAAAACCTTCAAACCAAGATCTCAAACTCTTAATTAAAGCATCATTGTGCGATAAGGGTGATAATTTTTTTTAGAGTGATGTTATTTCACTCATGACGTATTCCATCCATATATTTTAATCCACCTTAATTAGTTGGCACGTGATCGATGTGCTATTTACATCAATAAAAATAATATTTTTATTTTTTAAAAGTCGACAGTTGATTCACTTGAGATGAATTAATGGTTAAAAATGGGTAAAATAGGTTGATGAAGTATTATTTTCCAAATTTTTAAGCCATTTTAAGCCCATGCTATAAATGATTCCAAATAAGAAGAATTGTTTAAGGAATTAATTAAGGAGAGGCAATGTCATTCTTGAGTATTTAAAAGAGTGTCTCTTTTTCTTTCCTTGATGTCAGAGAAAACAACAAAATATATGGATCTTGTCCAACTATGTCCACCTATCCATGTGTTTTATATTCTTAAACTATGTCCACCTATCCATGTGTTTTATATAATTAAATGCTGACGTGACATAAATTGGATTGGGGATTCTTAACAATATTGATGATTATTAGATAAATTGGGAATTGGGGATTCTGTCTATTTTTGGGGATTATGCATAAAATTGGGGATCTTGTACAAAAAATTTGGGGAACATTGAATGATTAGCATTAAATGTTAACGTGACATAAAGTGGATTGAAGATTCTAAACAATATTGGTGATTATTAGATAAATTGGGGATTGGAGATTCTGTTTATTTTTGGGGATTATACATAAAATTGGGGATCCTATACAAATTGGTCAAACTTCAATTTCAAGGGTAATTTCGTCCAAAAAAACAATAATATGTGTATAGCTGTAATATGTTTTGGATCAGGTTCGTAGCCGTAATATTTTGAAAACTTCGGATTATTCATGGAAATTGCCCTAATTTTAATAAAATAGAAACTAAAATAACATGATCTCTTAATTTTTATCAACAAAAAAATAATTACATGATTAAAGATAGTAAAAAAGGATATTTATATATATATATAGGGCTTCTATTGTAAGATGCATTTTTATGCAATTTTACGCAAGGTCGCCTCTATAAAGCCAAATACATATCTTATTTTGAAAATCTGAATGTTGGATTAGATGAACTACTAATGAATTTCATATTTTCCAAAAACCATAATGATTCAACGGTCAGTTTCTGAAAAAATGTCACAGTGAAAAATTGTGACTTTTTGGTTCTTTAAAATATCACAAATTTTTTCTGGTTAGTTTTTTCAGAAATTGACCGTCGGATCACTGTGATTTTTGGCGAACATGAAATTCATAAGTAGTTCATCTAATCCAATGATCATATTTTCAAAATATGATCTGCATTTGGCCCTAAGAGGTCACTATATACAAAATTACGTTGGGTGCACCTTATAATAGTAGCCATATATATATATATATATGAGAAAAATATATTTTGCCTCCTTGGACTATCATTGTGTTACACATTGTCCTCTTATGGTTTTAATTGCAACACACTGCCTCATATAGTTTCAAAATGTGACAAATAGCACATTGTGTCCATTAATCAGCGGTGAAACAGGTAAATAATGGTTGACAGACCTATTCTTAGTTGACAGGTCATCAATAAAATTCTAGTGAAGGAGAATTAAGAGTGAAACTCATCAATATAAGGGCTTACTAATGGAGAATTAAGAGTAAAATTATAGAGGGATGGACATACGTAATGATGAAGAATCTGATTTTTGAATTTCTGCAATCAATAATAGATTTGTCAACCATTATTTGTCTATTCCACTGCTATCAACGGACGCAAAGGTATTATTCGATACATTTTGAAACTATAAACAGACAATATGTTGCAATTAACACTATAAGGGACCAATTTATAACACTATAATAATTCGAGAGGCAAAATGTATTTTTTTTCTAATATATATTAAGAATTTAAGAATTTAACGAAGTATTACCACCTTAATGGAAGTGAATGACCCAAAAAGAGATTCAATATAATTAGAATTAAAGTTTTATTTATTTATTTTAATAAAGAGGAGGGATGGAAACCTCTACGCACTCAGGACAATCAATGAAAATCAAAATACTCGAACAGTGAGCAAAGGCCTCCTGTCCACCACTGGTTGAGTTGTACCCACTTGATAACTGAAATTTGTAGGTTATGGAAGATTCAAAAAATTGGTCAGATTTTGACCCTTTTCTCTCGGACGGTTGCAGCCATAAATACTGGACAGTCTTCAAGAACCCAAAATGAGTGTCATAAGCTTAATGGTTTCGTGGAATGGACCTACAGATTTGATGAGTGGGTTGCAAATATATATATATAGAAGTGGTCAGTTGCATTATGTGCTCTCTTGTAAAATTACTTGCAGTGCAAATTTTAGAAAACTAACCGTTGAATTAGATACTCCAATCATGTATGTCATGCCTGCCAAAAATCAAAGTGATCCAACAGTTAATTTATGTGAAAACTGACTGTGAAAAATGATAACATTTTAAAGAACTAAAAAATCACAGTTTTTCACAGTTAGTTTTCTCAGAAACCAACTGTTGGATCACTGTGATTTTTGGCAGGCATGACATAGATGATTGAGATATCTAATCCAATGGTAAGTTTTTCAAAATTTTCATCACAAATGGTTCTTTAATTAACTTGGGTACGGACAAGACTCGTCTGCCTTATGTTAGCTATGCGCGTGGTGGAAATTTAAAAGCAACTTCACAATGTATGAGAGTTGTGGCTGACCATTTTCAATACATAATTAATTTGTAAACCAATTATTTTCCAACACTTGTCAAATTTTATTTTTTAATGCACACAAATATCATCAACCACAATCATACAAGCAGTGGCTGGGCCAACCACGATCATTCAATCAGTGGCTGACCTTTTTTTATATTGTATTCTCAATTTGTTTAATTCTCCACCACGTGTCATTTCACTGTACAACCCGCTTATACATATGCCAAATTGGAACCAACCACATTCTTTCAACCAGTGGCTGGCCCAACCGCTATACTTTAACCAGTGACTGTCTTTTTTTAAGCCTATTAATATCAATTTTTGGAACCAGCCGCATTACTTGAAGAAGTGGCTGCCCCAACCACAATCCTTCATTTTTTTTTTTTTTTTAAATCTATCCGTGGCTGCCATTTTAATTGTTATGCATATATTCAATAAAATCAACATGTAGCAAAAAAAAAAAAAAAAATGCAAATCCAATACCATTTTAACCATTCATCATTTACATTGTAAAAAAAAAAAAAAAAAACTAAAAACTAAAAAATTTTTAAAATATAAAAAAAAAAAAAAAAAAACATACATATTTTATATCTCCATACATATTGATTTAACACATTATGTTACTCAAAAAAACTTAAAGTTACCAAAAAACAGATATAGATAACTTAATCTTGTTAAGGATTTTAGAGAGAAACAAAACTAGATTTCAGCGCTTGCATAGTCATTCGAGTTGGTGGCTGAGATCCATCCATTACCATATTCATCCCTAGCCGAATCACTGTCATCAGAGTCTGATGTATCAGACCATACAGCTTCAAGCACATCAATAAGAAGTTGACGAACTTCTTTGTACATATTGGTGCAATCTTCAGTCCTCTTTATCAATTGCATCCTTGTTAATATTTGTTATTTAACTGCTGCATTCCTGTCATATTCCGATTGGGCCAACTTACCCTCCAGTTCCTTAATCTTAGCCTGCATTTCTTCTTTCTTTTGCATTCAATTATAATATATGATATACATATATAAAATAATCATTGTATAATATGTCCGAAATTGGAAAACCAATTTACTCAACTAATAAATACTAAGGTTCTCTGTACACTCACTTTATCATCTTCAAACTTTTGCCTCTTTTGACTGTGAGTCGGACTTGATTCCGGAGTTAATGTCATTTTGTGTCTAATTTTTTTTTTCTTTACTTTCAATTAACTTACATGAGCAGCTAGGGACAATATATGCTTCTATATTTATAGGCAGAAAATTGAAGAAGCAAATTTACTACGAGTGGGTATTAGTCATTTCGGCAAGTAGATTAGCATTTAAATTTACATCAATTTTGAACTACCATTTTATTTACTACAGTTAGGTACCATATCTGTCCAAAATCTTATATGCAGTAAGTAATTTCGGCAAGTAGATTAGCTTGTACTACTTCATTTACTTCATATCATCATGTCTGCCTATATATGCATATATGACTGTCAATTACAATTTTTCCATGGGGAACAACAATTTCTTAAAAAGGAATTCAATGTCATTCACCCACCCACTTGAAGTAGCTGACCAACCACATTCGTCAATTACCTTATTTTCCTTCAACTGTGTTCAATTTGCCTTAAATTAACAACAATTTATTGTGATAGAAAATAATATAAAATTGGCATTTTTATTTTACAAAAATTTGCCTTTTTCTTTATAAACTACCATAAATGAAGGTGGATCTGTCATTTTCTATTTTTTTATATTTTGAATTTATTTATAATTAATTTCATATGATCATTATAGCTTAGTAGCTTTTTAACCGTACATCTGATTTGCATTTGAGTACAAGATCTCACAACAGAATGGTTTAAGGCAAATCTCAATCATCACATAATGCATCTAAAATTTTACATAGAACCATTGTCTAGATTTCAGTAATTGTTTAGTCCGTCTACTCTCGCTTTTCTGAACTTAACTTCTGCATTCGGTTTAATATCTCATCACAGAAATTAACTATCTGTTTAGAGGCGAACCGTTCCATTTCTACAATATGCTGGACCTCATCCAAGGTTGCTTCTACACTAGATGAAGCTCTATTTTGATCGGACATACATTCTCCACCAGTATTTGATTGTTGCTCCTCTTGTTTCCGTAGCCACTTCATGAATCCACATCTGCGTGTGTGATCATATATCTGCGAACATAATATGGCACGATAATGTCAAGGCAAATTTTCAATTTAAAATTAGTTTATAAGGAAATGTGCATACCCATGAACTCACTTTTGCCTGTGGACATATCCAAAAATGCCGACCAGCTTTTATGCCTTTTTTTGCTGTCAACTTTTATTCAAAAACTTTTGCCTATGTACTTTTATGTATGAAATTATTTCTACTCTTATAACTTAACTTTTAAATATTACTTAAATGTCTCATTTTCCTAGATTATAAAATAAGAACTTACCATCTAACAAATAATTACATTAATTATTTTGCGAATTATAATCTTCATCTGACATGTACTCATCGGACAAATAATAAGACCCGTCTATCAGTTCGGACTTTTCTTTGCTAGTTAATTCCTGACCATTGTCGATAGCACTTTCCCGAGCAAGATCCATTACGTAATACCTATTCCTACGAATAAGCATCCTATTATTCTCTTCTCGAATCTGGATGGGGGCTTCAACATAGTCAAAAACGTTTCGATGTTCCATCACCAATGATTCACAACGTGGTATTGGCGCTTTCAACACACGTAAATCTTCAACTAACATCTCAGCCTCGCGCACCCGGCGAGGCCATTCTTTTCTTACCGCTGCATAAAACTCACGACGATCGTTTCTCCACCAATCATGATACGTATTCATCCCCTCCAATAGCCACATCCGATCATTGTCCCTAATCTCCTTTACATGTGTTCATAACCAGTTCTCCATTGATATTATGTCTGTGTTCATATATGTGTTAGAAAATAAGAATGCTGAATGTTTTGTTGTCTAGCTTTGCGATCTTTTCACTCTCCCATTCTTCTCTGTATGTATGCAAAATTAGTCAACAATAAATAATAGTTTGTACTAAACAAACAAATCACCATAAACACACATACCTATTA
Source organism: Hamamelis virginiana (assembly GCA_017140935.1). NCBI lineage: Eukaryota > Viridiplantae > Streptophyta > Magnoliopsida > Saxifragales > Hamamelidaceae > Hamamelis > Hamamelis virginiana. Next base: position 11,691 of record JAESVK010062050.1, read on the forward strand.
CTGGCTGCGTTTTGATTGACAACTTCAGAGTTCTACTTTCCTTCCACTTGAAGTAGCAACCCTTATTAAGCTTTCTCGATCCAGCAATGGTTTTGCAAAATTATTTGAAAACTTACCTCTCTCATATCACCAATTACATCTACCCAAACCTCAATATATAAAACTCCCACGTACTACTCCTACACTTTTTAGCCTCCCGTGATTTGCAGTCTACTTACGTGAAAGCATATGTACATAATAAAATAAAAGGATTTTTTTTTATTAGTGATCACATTAGCAAGGTTCTCTGGCACATATTCCACAAAATCACATTGGATATGTGAGTATCCGACTTGTCGGTTAAAGGAATGAGACTTTCACTATTTTGGGTACTTCTGGTCTTCCTTCCATCACCTTTTGCATTCCACATCTACACTAATGCATATCAAGCAGTCAATTAGATTCCCTCTTATCTGAAGCCACTGCTCGAGAAAGAATATGACATGACCATCTCTCATTTTCTTTTATAGCATCCGTCCATCTCTGTTTGTGTTTGACCAGCCACTGCAAGTGAGAATCGTGTTTGAGACCCCTTTTGCAGACATTGAAAGATTGCTCATTTCGACTTGATATTTTCACGTGAAAGTATGTGTAAAACTCTGCTGTAATTGACCAGGCACTAGTGGTTCAATTGTGGCTAAGACCCCTTTTCTTAGAGAGAGAGATAGAGAATATAATGGTTGTACAATATCATGCGTCCATTCATAGTCATGCTTGGATTTGACCAGCCACTGCATGCGAGACCCCGTTTGAAAACTTGAGAAAGAGAGCTTTTTCAGTATAGTTATATCACTTGAAAGCTTGCCCCCCTCTCGTGTAATATACCAGCCACAAGTTGTTCAACTGTGGCTGAGACCCCTTATATATTTGAATGTATTTAATTAATTAATTATATTAATCATAA
>JAESVK010062056.1:4370-21777 GCA_017140935.1 Hamamelis virginiana
TTTTTTTTTTTTTTTTTTTTTTTTTTTTTTTTTTTTTTGAATGCTCTACTTTTTGCCTAGGCAGCCTTTGCAGGTTTTCTACCTAGCGAGCTCTTGCCCTAATTTTTGCCTAAGCAGCCTTTTCAGGTTTTCTACCTAGCGGGCTTTTCTTTTATTTTTATTTATACATGATACTTTTTCAATTGATCCAAATTGGTAGGTTGAGAGAATTCGATCCCATCTATGTCCATAAGACGCACTGCTCCACCTGATAGTATCTCTTTGATGATGTAGGGTCCCACCCAACTTGGCTTGAACTTCCCTCTTGGATCATGGATCGGCATTCTGATTTCTTTGAGTACCAAATCCCCTTTCTTTAAGCCCCTGTTTTTAACTCTCTTGTTGAATGCTCGAGCTATCCTTCTCTGATAACCTTGAACATGGTATAGGGCCTTCAATCTCTTCTCGTCAATTAGTGACAGCTGCTCATATCTATCCCTCATCCAATCGACTTCTGCTAGTTGGCTTTCCATAACTACCCTTAGTGAAGGTATCTCTAACTCAATTGGTAACACTGCTTCCATACCATACACTAACGAGTAGGGCGTAGCCCCAGTTGACGCTCTAATGGATGTGCGATAGCCCCACAATGCCAGAGGCAACTTCTCATGCCAATCATTGTACGTATCAGTGGTCTTCTTCAAAATGGTTTTCAAATTCTTATTAGATGCCTCCACTGCTCCATTAGTCTGCGGATGGTAAGGAGATGAATGGTGATGTACTATACCATATTTCTTGAGAAGCTCTTCGGTCTCTTTTTTGAAATGCTGCCCATTGTCTGAAATAAACTCCCGTGCACTCCATACCGGTAGATGATGTTGCACTGTATGAACTTGGCAACCTGCTTAGCATTCAAAGTCTTGTACGACGCTGCTTCTACCCATTTGGTAAAGTAATCTATGGCCACCAATATGTACTCGTGCCCATTCGAGGCCGCAGGAGTGATCTTGCCGATGATATCAATGCCCCATGTTGCAAACGGCCATGGTGATGACATGGTAGTGAGTGGCATGGATGGCTGATGCTTACCACTTGCGAACACCTGACACTTATGGCATTTCTTAACATGTTTAGCACAATCACTTTCTAAGGTCAACCAATAGTAACCCAGTCTCAGAATCTTCTTCGCAAGCATATACCCATTCATGTGTGGAGCCCCAGCCCCTTCATGTATTTCCTGAATGATCCGTTCTGCTTCATCTTCTGTTACACACAAGAGATGGACACCGTCATAAGATCTTTTATACAATTTCCCACTGCACAAGATGAACTGGCTAGCCAACCTTCTCAAAGTCCTTCGGTCAACATAGGATGCTTCTGGTGGATACTCCCCTTTTTCTAAGTACTGCTGAATATCATGATACCACGGCTTCCCGTCGTTTAGTTCTCCTTCCCTTAGGGCACAACAATAGATGGGTTCTTCTCTAGATTCAATGATCATCGGTGCTACTCCCCCTTCTATTGGGATCTCTGCCATGGATGCTAGAGTGGCTAAGGCATCCGCAAACTTGTTCTTTTGCCTAGACAGGTAAAAGAATTTTATTTGACGGAATTCTTTCACCAATGTCTCTAGATAATCGTGATATGGCAGCAACTTCTCATCCTTAGTCTTCCATTCCCCTCTAGTCTGGCATATAATAAGGGCTGAATCCCCATACACTTCAAGTTCTTCTACTCCCAAGGCCAATGCTGATTCTAAAGCTAGAATGCAAGCTTCATATTCAGCTATGTTGTTGGTTGCCTTAAAGTTCAATTTCACTGCCACAGGTATCATCACATCTTCTGGCGTTTCCAGACAGACTCCTATACCACATCATTTCCTATTCAATGCTCCATCAAAGTGCGCTTTCCACACCTTCTTCTCTACCACAAGGATTTCTTCATCTGGGAACTGGTGATTGACATCGTCTGCTTGTGAAGTAGCACATTCTGCCAGGTGTTCTGCTATAGTTCTTCCTTTCACTGATTTCTGCAGTACATACTGAATGTCGAATTCTGACAATAACAATAACCACCGCGTTGTTTTATAGGACAAAGCAGGCTTCTCAAGCAGATATTTCAATGGGTCCATTCGACTGATCAAGAGTACTTGGAAAGACATCATGTAATGGCGAAGCTTTTGAGTTGCCCATACCAATACTATGCATGTCTTTTCCAAAGCACTATAGTTCACTTCATGATCTGTCATCTTCTTGCTGAGGTAATAGATGGCATTCTCTTTCAAGGATTCTTCAAGATATTGAGCTAACATAGCTCCCATCGCGGTTTCGGTGACAGTTAAGTAGAGTAATAACGGTTCACCTTGTCGCGGGGGAACCAGTATTGGTAGGTTGCTCAAATACCTTCTGATGGTATCAAATGCCTCTTGACATTCCTCATTCCACTTAGTCGGTACATCCTTCTTTAGCAGCTTGAAAATCGGCTCGCAGATAGTTGTCAACTGAGCTATGAAACGGCTGATAAACTGAATTCGTCCCAAAAATCCCCGGATTTCCTTTTCTGTCTTTGGTGGTTGCATCTCCATGATGGCTTTGATTTTCCCCGGATCTACTTCTATCCCTCTCTGTGTGATCATAAAACCGAGCAGCTTCCCAGCAGTCACTCCAAATGCACATTTCTGAGGGTTCAGACGCAGCTTGTACTTGATAATTCTTTCAAAGAACTTCTTCAGAGCAGCTAAATGTCCTTCTCGATCCACAGACTTCACAATCATATCATCTACGTACACTTCCACCTCCTTGTGAATCAAATCATGCAGCAGTGTGGTAGCCATCCTTTGGTATGTCGTGCCAGCATTCTTAAGGCCGAAGGGCATAACCCGATAACAAAATGTCCCCCATTGTGTAATGAAAGCTGCTTTTTCCATATCTTGGGAAGCCATTTTGATCTGGTTGTAACCCGAAAAGCCATCCATAAAAGACAAGAGTGCATGGCCAGCAGTGTTGTCGACCAATACATCTATATGGGGCAGTGGGAAATCATCCTTAGGACACGCCTTATTGAGATCTCTGAAATCGACACACATTCGTACTTTCTCATCCTTCTTAGGCACTGGAACGATGTTGGCTAACCATTCTGGGTACTCCACTACTTGTAGAAATCCGGCATTCATCTGCTTGATCACCTCATCCTTAATCTTCAAGGCCCATTCTGGCTTCATTCTCCGCAGCTTCTGCTTAACTGGCTTCATGTTCGAATCAGTGGGGATGAAGTGCTGCACAATGTCGGGATCAATGCCTGGCATATCTTGGTACGACCATGCGAAAGCTTCAATGTTCTCTTTCAAAACCTCTACCAATGATTCTCTCTCTTGTGGCGACAGTGTTGATCCAATTTTAATTATTTTAGGTGATTCATCCGTCCCTAAATTGATTGAAATTAATTCATCCATGTTAGGTTGAGTGTGCCCCTTTCCATATTGCTCGTCGAGCTCAGGATGAACATCCTCTCACGGGTCTATATTCATGCCATACAAATCCAGAGATGATAAAAAAGAGGCACTGCAAGAGAGATGAGAAGAGAATGAATATTTCTTTTATTAATTGAAGGTTGAATAACAGAACACAGAAGATGAAACAAACTGACACTCATACCTCTTCAAATGAGGTTGAGGTTTTTTATTGAAAACAAGGAAATCCTACACTACTACAAAGAAAGCAGGGAAATCCTATTCTACTGAAGACACCTACAAGTTATCATCATATGGAAGTGACTCGATCTCCTCACAATCATGGATAAAAGGACAATCTTCAAAGCCCCAGTTTGGTAAAGGTGGAGTTGTAGGCTCAATTGGATAAATCGCCTCAACCTCATAAGTATGCAATTCGAGACACAGAACCGCCTGCTCGGGTTCTCTTTCGATAGCATGTACATACTCGAACCCTGACAGTAGCACTTCTGATGACTCCTGGCTGATCTCACAGATTGGCACTCGACTATTTCGGTTCATCTCCATATCCCCTTTCAAAGTGACCACTGACCCCTGATAAGGAAACTTAATCTTCTGGTGAAGTGATGACGGTACAGCCCCCGGTCGGATGGATCCACGGTCTTCCCAAAAGCAGATTAAAACTGGCTGGCACATCTAGGATCTGAAAATCAACATTGAATTCAACTGGCCCAATAACAACTGGAAGAGTCACCATTCCCACGACTTCTCTGCGAGTGTTGTCATAAGCTCTGACAGTCTGTCCTGATGGCGAAAACTCAGATGGTTCAATCCCCAATGTAGTAGTAGTACTGAGCGGACACACATTCAACGCTGATCCGTTGTCAACCAAGACTGAAGGAACTCTCTTTCCCAAAATATCCATAGTGATGTACAGAGCTTGCAGATGGTTACTCCCACTCTCGGGTAAGTCAGATTCAGTAAATGAGATGGATGGTCCATGATGAACCGGATTTACTAAACCTACCAAACCCTCAGGGGACGTATCAATAGGAACCTGCACCTGATTCAACAACCGAAGCACTGTCTGTCTATGTTTCTGTGAAGCCATGAGCAATCCCCAAATGGTAATGTTAGCCTGTGTTCTCTTCAACTGTTTCAGTATCTCTTCCTCTTCTTCTATAACATCTGATCGCTGACTCTTCTCTAATTCCCCCAACGGATTACTGGCTTCCAAATGAGCTGGCTTGAAATGGCGTCCGCCTCGAGTCAGATGGTCTACTTCCTCATCACTAGCCCACAGATTCTCTATGGTTTCAGGTGTGCTCATAAGATCCTCCCATTCAATCATACCGATCAAATCACTGTCTTCCCCGGTGATCTTCACGACTGAAGAGGTTCCATTCTCAAACTGTTTCTGCATGGTATCCTGACTCAACCCTTCGGGTGAAGAAGGAATATCTGGTTCAACTTCTGCAGGTAAATCATCCCACCCCGTTGGAATAATAGGTTCATCAGAAATCTTTCTCGATGAATAGAGCACATAATAATCAAATTTGCCGCTTGATTCTCCTAACAATCCGACCTCCGGGTCTCCCGCTAGGTATCTCTCCTTCAACTGACGTTGAGAATTCCCACTTCTAGGAGCTTCTTCGAGAACTTCAGGTTGCTCAGGTTCTTCATACTGATACAACTCTCCATCATCAAGTAAATCTTGTACCAATTTCCCTAAAACTCTGCAATTCTCCGTATCATGCCCGAAGATGTTGTGGTACTGGCAAAAAGGCTTATGGAAGTGGGGGATAAGTGGGGTGATGAGGCCTTGGGACCGGGCTTGGTAAAAGGCTTTGGTTAAGGTAGTTTTGAGTGGGACATATGGGCGGATTGGGTGACGAATTTTTGGGTCGTCGAGGCCCAGGGCATTGATTTGAGCTGGTGGCGGTACAGCATGGGTAGGGAGAGGACTACTGGTGACATTTGGTTGACTTGGTGGATTTGGTGGGGCAATGACTTTCTTGTCAATGAGGTCTTGGATTTCATGGCGAAGGCGCATGCATTGGTTAGTGTGATGGCCTTTAGATTGGTGGAACTGACAATACTCATTTTCTTTGAAATTTCTGGGCAAATGATCTGGAAGAGGCCGGGGTTCCAAAGGAGTAAGGAGACCACGTGCCTTCAATTTCTCAAGGACACGTTCTAGGGACATGTATAGATTGGTGAATTGGCGGGCCGGCTCTCTAGCTTGGAATGGGCGGTTTGGTTGGGTAGCTTGAATAGGTTGGGCAATGGCATTGACTTCAGGGTTGGGTTTGCGGTTGAGAGGTGGTTGGCGGTTTCTGAAGGATTCTTCGGCCTTGAGAGCCCCACTAGCCAGAGCATCTTCAACTTGAGTACCAGCAATAACAAGGGCTTTGAAGTTAGGGAAATACTGTGAGAACAAATACTTGTTGTAAATGGGCAAGAGACTCTTCAACACCATCTGCACCTGCTCATCATTGGTAGGCCTGTGGGTCATCTACGAAGCTTTCGCCCTCCATCTGGAAATGAAGGCAGAGAAACTCTCCCTCGGTTCCTGCTTAGTAGTCTCAAGATCCCTACGAGTCACATCAATCTCAGTGTTGTACTTGTAGTGATTAGTGAACTCATTGCAAACATCCTCCCATGTCTTCAACTTAGTCTCATCTAAGGATAAAAACCACTTCGAGGCTGACCCTTTCAGTGATTCATGAAACATCTGGGCCAACAGCTCATCATCGGTTCCACGAGGTTGCATCGCCCTCACATACATCTTCAAATGGGTTTTAGGGCAACCCATCCCATCAAACTTCTCTAATTCTGGCATTTTAAAACTGAACGGCATACGGGCCTTGGGGAACAGTGAAAAAGATGTCACATCAACCATGTCATCAGACCGACGCATCCCCTTCAGGGCTTTCTCTAAGGCTTCAACCTTACTTGACAACAGAATCGGATCCCCAGAGAGGAATCTTGATCCACTGGGCTCGCCATCCAGATTGATGGGCTTAGAGTTGGCTCCTGCCTGGGCCTTGGCACTGTCATTAACTTGGACTGGGATAGATGGATCAGAGGTACTCTTCGGGTTCTCTAAGTGGGCCTCCCTATCCTGATCTGTACTGGTCTGTTTATCTTGGGACATTTTCTTAATCTGTTCAGTCTCACGGGCCAGGGCATCAATTCGGTCCATGATAGCATTCAACACTGTAGCAGTGGTACTGGATTCTCCGTCAGCCATTGAGGATACACTCGGGGGTTCAACACTAAAAAGACGCCCTCCAGAATCACGACACCAGGCCAGAATTCTACACCACGAAATGAGCTTTTTTTAGAAAAAAGGGACAAGTCCATGATACTCAAAACCTATTGACAGACTATCAAAGAGGTGCTACCCAAATAGAAGACAAGGAGAAAGGGGAAAACCGTCCTATCATAATTCCAACTCACTTCCCTATTTCACAAGGGCATTTCCTTAGAAATTAGGAAATAAATCGAAATCACCAATAGGGAAATAAAACATGATTGACCAAACAGGGCTCAAAGAGCAATTCCAATGACCAGTCCTTCATTCTTAGGACACTTTCCTTTGAATCGAAGGTCTTAGTCAAACAAGCCAAAACAACCTAATCACAGAATAGGGTATGTACCTTTAGAATATTCTTTTCCATCCTCAAAATAGTCCTTTCATTCTAAGGACCAAAATCCTTAAAATAAAAGGCCCATATTAAAAATATCAAAGTTTGTCTAAGGATAACATATCCCTAAGTTCTAGCATTCACAAACAAGGCTCACATCAAATTGGGACAATTTCGGCAGCATAACGACGCAATTATGCGCTAAAAGAAATTTGGCAGCATAACGGCGTAGGTATGTGTCAAGGGAAAATTTCGACAGCGTAACGGTACAGTTAAATACCAAAAGGAATTTCGGCAGCATAACAGTACAATTGTGTGTCGAAATTTCGGCAGCATAACAGGTGTGTGCAAGCACTGTAGGGTAGAGTGTCCTACTTGGCTGTCTACATGGACTAATGCAAAGGGTAGGTATAAAGGTTCCTATTGCAGACCAATCCATATACCTAACCACATGTGACACATGGCGTGCCGCGTGGGTCAAACAGTACTGACTGGTCATTGATATACCCCGAAGGGTACTTGACAATAGGTTGATGGTTTCGTCATGATTGCCTTAGTGTCGAGTGGAGACAGGGATCAGGACTAGACCATCGTTTGGCAAGGCAACATCGTCCTATCACACAATGACATGCAGCTAATATAACTAAAATGATATGCAATCACACAAATGCAAGTGGTTGATTTTAATTAATTTAAGAAATTAAATAGCCCAATTAAATTAATGAAGTTTAGCCCTCGACATCCCCAGCGGAGTCGCCAGTTCTGTGGACCAGCCTCGTGGACGGGGCTTTGATGGTGTGGTGTCCACATCATCACCGAGCAATGTGATTAGGGGGGTTTAGAAAACAAACAAAACAAAGGAGTCGCCACCTTATTTTTAAGGAATAAGGAAACCATAAAAATATTTTATTTTCAATAAAACAAAACAAACTCCATTTTCAATGAAAAGACAGTCTTTGAACCAGAGTTGGATCCGGGGGCTAGGTTACGACGTGGGAAGGTTCCAAGCTTTCACTTGTAGGCACCCACCTCGCCCTAATTAAAGGACTTCTAATTTATTTGGGCTATTTAAATTTCTCAATGCAAACAATCCTAAATAATCTAATCAACCAACAAAATAGTGATATAAATGCATTAATCTATATTAGTTATATTAATAAAAAAAAATACAAACAAACCCTAAGAACCTAGAATACCCTACGGGCATCCTAGGGCGGACTTGAGCCCTATTAGCGCCTACGTAACTTACTAGTATCACCTAGCAAGTATCAAAGTCCACGTAGTTCGACTACCCTAGGACTCTCCTATTGTAATCGATCACATCATCAAAGGTATTTCAACCTAATTCAAGACTCTAACTTCGAGAGTTTTTATTCTTTCAAAATCATTTATTTGAAATCATTTCAAATTAAAAGACATTCATAAAATCCAAATATTCCAAATAATTCTTATCTTTAGAATTAAATTCCAATTGAAAATCTTTTTCAAAGATATTTCAAGAAAACAAATCATATGGGAGGAATTTCATTCCAAAGTAAGAAAATCTTTAAAACATTTCAAATCTTTTGAAAATCAATTAATAATCAAATATCTCATAAAATCATGTTTATTTCATAAATATTGCATCAAAAATCTTTTTATAAATATCTCGAAGATTGACTCTCAAATTGATCAAAATATTCAAATCAGAGTGTGACTTTTACAACAAAGGAAATTCCTAGGGAAGGTCAAGCGACCTTCCTAGCCTAGGGTCTCTAACTAGCCCTAAAGTTAATCTAAAAACCTAAAAATACTAATGCAATGCATGCTGGAATTTAAACAAATAAACATATAATTAATTCTAAAAATGCATGAAAATGCTCCTAAATGCACACTAATTAATCTATGTGAACCTAAGCATATTTCTAAGTTGGATTTAGCCTAAAAATGATTTTTAGAAGTGGTTTAAGGGTATAAACAAATCCGGACAGATTTGAATATGAACCTTTAATCACTCTAAAAATCATGAAAACAAATAATAAAAATGTGAAAATGTCCTAGCATGCTTTCTACATGAATATACTATGAAACTACTAATAAAATCATGCAAAATATGGCTTAAAAATGTTAATTAAACCACTTTAAAACATGTATTCAAATCGGGACAGATTTGAATACATACTTAGAGTAGCTTAAAAATCATCTTTAATCCATAACAACATCAAATAACACCCTAGCATACAATCTAACATGCTTGACTAATTTACCATGCAAAAACATATCAAAAACTACACAAAAACTATGCTTAAATAATTAGTTTAAACACAAGGGGAGAATCTTACCTTTGCACGCTCCCTCGTACACAATTTTTATGTTCAAACAATCAAATCAATATCAAGTGTTCAAATAATCATAAAAAAGCATAAAAAATGACTCACAATTCATCACATGTCAAGAATACATATTAACACATTCATATCATCATTAATACCATCAATCAAACATTTAGAGATTCAAATAACAATATGAATATATCAATACTTAACCTAGGCATGCTCGCATACATGAAATAATAACAATGGACTCATCCTAATCATAAAATCATAACAAAAACTATCCCTAGCATGCTTACACACATAAAATCACAAGAAACTAACCCTAACATGCATACTCACATAAAATAATAATAAAATTACTTCTGATCATGCATACGTACATAAAATAACAAGAAAACTAACCCTAACATGCATACTCACATAGAATAATGATAAAACTACTCCTAATCATGCATACGTACATAAAATAACAAGAAAGCTAACCCTAACATGCATATTCACATAGAATAATGATAAAACTACTTCTAATCATGCATACGTACATAAAATAACAAGAAAGCTAACCCTAACATGCATACTCACATAGAATAATAATAAAACTACTTAACCCTAGGCATGCATCCTAACATAAAATCATAAATAAAACTAATGAACCCTAAACATGCATATTAACATGAAATAACAACAAAGCTAAACCTAATCATGCATACTCACACAAAATCAAAACAAGGCTAACCCTAATCATGCATACTAACATAAATAAAAGAAAGAGATAAACCTATTCAAACATGCATAGAGAAAACTCCTACAAAGTAAAACGAAAATCCATCAAAGAACAAGACCATGGTTGAGTGTTTACCCTTCGATTCCCTTCTTGGCTAGCCTCCTCCAAGCTCTTGGCCTTCGATCCTTCCCCCTTCAATGGTGTAGAGATGAAGAGTTAAGAAAAATCTGTAGCCTCCTCTCCAAAACCCTAGAAATCTCTCCCTTTGAACCTCCTCATAATGCAACATATATAGGGTTAGGGTTCAAAACCTTGAATGGCTAGGATTAATCCCTCTAAAAAACGATCCTAGGGCTTAGAATGAATCTCTCTAGGGTTTGAAAGCTGAAACCCTTCGAATTTATGCCAAAAAAATCAAATCAAATCGGCCAAAATAAGTCAAATTTTCAAAAATGGCAAAATTGGCTCGAGCAAGCTGATGGCCGTCCTAGGCATGGACGGTTGGCCGTCCTAGCTGGACGGTTGGCCGTCCTAGCTAGGACGGTCACCATGCTGACTTTCCCAATTTTGTTCCCCAATTTTAGGGTTTTCGAATTTTGGCCATATTTTGGTCAAATTTGATCCAAATCCGATGGTTCAGGGTTCAAAACGACCGTGTTTTGATCCTCCACATTTTTAGAATGTTTTTGGGTTAAAATCAATTGACCATGGTCAAGGGTTTTAGCAAAAAGCTAGCCAATTGACCCGGTTGTGCCAAAATTGGTCATATGACCATTCTCTGTTTTGTAAAATTGATCAATTAGGCTTGCACCATTTCTAAAAACATGGTTTCAACATGAAATTGGTACTTAACAACATGTTTTGAAAATCTTTTGTTTTGGTGAAAACGACCAATTCACGGTCAATTTGATCGAAACCCTAATTCAGCTCATCCTTACCCGTGGGATCGATTTTGGGAGAATCCATCCCAACCATTCAAAGGCTCAATTGACACACCAAATACACTCCCCACATCCACATAAACCTCATGAAACAATCCGTTTCGAATTTGGAGGTCATTCGGAAATTATACGAGAAAAAGGACGAAAATGCCCTTCAAGTTGCAAAAACCCTAATTACCTATCGAGCTCTCATCAGAATGCCATGAAAATTTACAGGGATGTTCTAAAACACCTCAAAAGTCGAATGCAATACAAATGGGTTGATTCCCATCCAAATGTACACATGAAATAATGAATTGTCATTTTCCTCAGCAAAGGGCAATTTGGTCAATTTGGTCTTTACAAGGTCAATTCCTCACCCAATGATCAGCTATTCTAGTTGATCATTTGCATGGACATATGGTAGAAATAAATGGTAAAAATGGGGTGTCCACAGAAGCCCCTCGTTGGTGTTTCATGGCTTCGCCATGTAATACCAACGAAACAAAATGGCATCCCATTTTTGCAACAACAAAAAGAGGGATGATCAAACCAACTTCTCACCATCATAGGAATCTATTTCTTGAACAAATCCAGAATGAAAATAATTCTTGGAAGTCACACTTCCAATTATTTCAAAATCAATCACACCAACAAACCACAAAACAAACATTTATGTGATATCTCACTCACATAAGCATACACAAATCATTATTTTATGTGATACTTCTCTCACATAAACACATACAAACTATCATTTTATGTGATACTTCTCTCACATAAAATAGTCCAGACTCATTATTCCTATGGTACATCTCCCACAAGAATTATTATTTATATAGTACTTCTCCTATATAAACATTTTCAAACCATTATTTTATGCTTCACATAAAATAATTCAAACTCATTGTTCATATGGTACATCTCCCATATGAACATATCATCAATTATATGGTACATCTCCCATATAAAGCATTATTTTATGTCTCACATAAAATAATCTCAAATCATTCAAAATGTTATTTCATGCTTCACATAAAATAACTCAAATTCATCGTTCACATGGTACATCTCCCATGTGAACATATCATCAATTATATGGTACTTCTCCCATATAAAGCATTATTTTATGTCTCACATAAAATAATCTCACCTCACTATTTCATGTCTCACATGAAATATTTCAAACACATTATTTTATGTTTCACATAAAATAATCCCAATTTATTATTTCATGTCTCACATGAAATGTTTTAAACACGTTATTTTATGTCTCTCATAAAATAATTCAAACCCATCACTTTATATGGTACATCTCCCATATAAGCCTCTAAAATCAACTCTTTACATGGTACATCTCCCATATAAAGATCATTATTTTATATTTCATATAAAATAATTTCACATCACTATTTTATGTTTCACATAAAACAATTCAAATTCATTGTTCATATGGTACATCTCCCATTTCATCAATTATATGGTACATCTCCCATATAAAGCATTATTTTATGTTTTACATAAAATAATCTCACTTCATCATTTTATGTTTCACATAAAATAATCACAAACAATTCAAAATGTTATTTCATGCTTCATATAAAATAACTCAAATTCATCGTTCACATGGTACATCTCCCATGTGAACATATCATCAATTATATGGTACATCTCCCATAAAAAGCATTATTTTATGTCTCACATAAAATAATCTCACCTCATCATTTCATGTTTCACATAAAATAATCACATAAGACAATTCAAGGTGTTATTTCATGCTTCACATAAAACAATTCAAATTCATAGTTTACATGGTACATCTCCCATGTGAGCATATCATCAATTATATGGTACATCTCCCATATAAGCCTTTATTTTATGTCTCACATAAAATAATCACACCTCATCATTTTATGTTTCACATAAAACAATTACAAACAATTCAAGGTGTTATTTCATGCTTCACATAACATAACTCAAATTCATAGTTTACATGGTACATCTCCCATGTGAACAATTATATGGTACTTCTCCCATATAATTCATTATTTTATGTTTCACATAAAATAATCTCAAATCATCATTTTATGTCTCACATAAGATTATTTCGAACAATTTCAAAATGTTATTTTATGCTTCACATAAAATAACTCAAGTTTATCGTTCATATGGTACATCTCTCATATGAACACAGCCTCAATTATATGGTACTTCTCCCATATATAATATTTTCAAAATCATCATTTCAAAATCATCATTCAAAATCATCATTTAGTGGTAATTTCCATGCAAAACATGAACTAATTTTGGAGGAAATTGACCGAAAAAACAAAAATTGAGAAAATCAAGTTGGGGCACACTGGTGGTCGTCCTAGCCTGGACGGCTAGCCGTCCTGGGCTGGACGGTTGGCCGTCCTAGCTAGGACGGTCACCATGTGTGACCCGAAAATTTTTTCTTTTTTAAACCCCATCATGCTCATATGCACTCTTGTGCTCATTCTAAACCACTTCCAAGCTTGGTTTTGCTCCAAAACCCTAGCTTTTGATCTTCAATCCATACATACTCAATCAAGTCTTTGGTTTGCATTCTTGCCAACACAAAATCATCTTCATTCTCTCAAGTTCTTCAACTTGTTCTCATTTGGTGTGAACCTCTTTATTTCCCACATACTCCATTCTTTTCAAAAGATGGATCAATTACCTCCACCTTACTTGAAATATCCATTCTTGGAAGTCAAAGCTAGATACAAGGCACCCTCATATGGAGATTCTCATCCACCATCTCTACTCTTGGAGCCTAGAACACATCTTTCATATATTCACTCCAAAGACAATGTAAGTTAATTTTCCTCAATAACTCTTGATTCATATGCAATTGGTTGAATTGAAATGCTTGTTTGCATGTTGATTGTTGATTTTCATATCATTGTAACCTTTGGGAAAAGCATGGGAGCCCCATTTCATAGCTTCACAAGCTTGTGAATGGTGCACACCAAGTGTTTGATGAAATGCCTCAATGAAGTAAACTTTGATTTTTCAAATCAAATATATCCTAATCATATTTCAATGATTTTTGTAGGATTTTAGAAAGTATTTGCCATGATCAATCTTCTTTGAAAACATCATTTTGAAAATATGCATATCACATGTTTGATAAAATGCCTCAATGACACCATTATCCATTTTCTTCTTTACAAGCCATTTCATGTCAAGTAAAGTATCTCAAAAATTTTCTATGATGTTTAATTTGATTAAAACACCATCAATTTCGAATTTGAAACATTTTGGATTTTGGTGACACCACCCATGCCTTTGATAATAAATTGTGTCATACAATATGCATACATCTTTTTTGTAAAATCCTTTTGAAAATGTATTGATCATTTTAGCTCATTCAAAGCATAAATTTTACTTCATTTCATGATATGTAAATCAATAGTCATGCTTGCATTGCATTTGAATCAAAGTTCCTTTAGAAATAACAACATTTGCTTTGATGTGAATATAACTCCAAATGTGCTTATGCAGCCCAATTTCGAAATCCGTACAAGATACTCCTTGGGTAAACTCATCAAATGGTGGGAATTAATGGAAACACGCCAACCCCAAGCTAAGGCCATTGTTGAACAAGCAGGCTTTAAGTTCTTCTTGGATTCTCTCTGGCTCGACAACATGGATCGAATGGCCATGATTGCTCTTTCTGAACTCTGGTGGGACACCACCAACACCTTTCACTTCGGGTTTGGGGAAATGACTATGACCCCATTTGACTTCACTATGATTACAGGACTTCATATTGGAGGCCAACCACTCGCCTTTTATGACGAAGCTCACACTGATGAAGAATTCTTGTACAATCTTTTGGGCGTTGAAAATGTTCCTCTGACAAAAAGAGGAGTCAGGCGCTCTTGGCTCTATAATCACTTCAGTGTTCAAAATGAAGAGGAGGGAGGGGAACCTGAGGATATTGCCCGTGCATTCATTTTGTATCTGCTCTCATGCACTTTCTTTGCAGGTACACAGGACATAGCTCCTCTAGGCTTTTTGAAGAGTTTGGAGATTACGGATAATATTCATCTGTATGACTGGGGCGGAGCTGCATTAGCGACTATGTATCGCTCCATGTGTGACAAATCACGAGATGCTGCTCAAGACTTCGGCGGCTTAGCTTTCATATGGCAGGTACTGATATCTGATGTCTTTAAATAAAATCTCTCTAAATCTTTGTCAATTTCTTGATCTTTCTCTCATGCAGGTATGGGCATTCATCTACTTGGGTCTTGGTTGTCCTCTCTTGAAAGAGGGGGTTAACCAATGGCCATTTTTAGCCCGCTTTGATCCATGCCACAGGAAGCACTCCAACCTCCATAGATATGATTATGCTGCTGCCAAAGCTATCCTCGCTGGTCTCACTGTAGAACAGGTAAAATCTCAAGCCATTGTCTTTCTCTTAAATCTTCTAGATTCAACTCTCATACTCTTCATAATCTTCAGGTGAACTGGGACCCATGGGGTACTTGGAGGACTACTTTGGCTCCCCCCCACATTCATAGTGTACTCCTAACACATAGGCGAATCTTGTTTGAGGGGCCTGCTGGCAGATACTGGTACTTGGGTGAAAGAGTCTGTCGCCAAGTTTATGGAAACATGGATGCAGCGAGGGTGCCTTTTCTGCCTCCTGCAAATATGCGCCACACTGATAAACTGAAGGGTGAGGCCCTGTTAGAGTCTAAGAGAGGAGTGGATCTTTCTGCTTTCCTTTTCTCTGATGCGAGCTACGAGGTCTTCTGTCAACAATTCTTGATGCGCCCCTTAGCGACTGGAGAACCTCCTCAAAGGGTATGTAAATAAAACACCTCCCTTTATCTCTGTAAATGCAATCACAAAACTTCATCTTTATGTCCACAGAGTCGCCGTTCTCGGGGTCAAAGCTCTAGAGCTGCTGTTAGTGATGATGATTAAGAAACAAATAGGCCTCCTGCCTTACAGCCTGCAGACTGGAATATTGAGCTGATAGTTGAAGATAACTTCGTGACTTCTACTATTTCACGACCTTCAGTCGATGAGGGATATCACATAGATCCTTCTTATGAACAGGTGAACCTCTTACTAAACCAATTAACTGCACACACATTCCCACTGATACATTGACATCATTTATTTCTGACAGGTCCCTCGAGAGTATTGCCAGGATTACATCGATCTTACTACTGCCATGAGGCGTGACCTTCGCAGGATGAGCTTGAGGACTTCCGCTCTCACTCGTCAACAGGTAACTTCAAATCACATTCTCAAATTCATCTTTATTCCCTTTTCACAAACTAATCAAACTGTGAACACCGTTTCAGGCACCTGACCCACCACGTCATTCTTCAGCTGGTGAGGGATCTAGCAGAGGGATAAGGAGAAACTCTCGAAGACGTTGATCAATCCTCTATGAGGCACTGGGTTTCACTTTGAAAATCATATGTAACTTGTAAACATTTGTACTAAAACAAGTTTTCTCACTTTTATGGTGTATGTACATGACTGGAACTGTTCTGGCCATTATCTGCTCTGTTCTCTAGGTTATTCTGTGGTGATTTTGGTAGGGTTGAAGTGTAATTCTTTCTATTGAGCAACCCGATTGCTTCGCCAAATGGGGACCAAACAGACAATTCCATCTCTCTTAGAGCATACTTACACTTCCAAGGCGATCTCTCCATCATTGGTGAAGGCTTTGATATCAAGGTGGCCACCTGTATTGCGCACAACTCACATTGATTTCTCTCATGGGCCTTTTGAACTGGATGAGGCTTATAGGCAATGGGTATCTCAGAATATGGGTACTCGGGGACAAGAAATGAAGGCTAGGATCTCATGACTTATCGAAAGTTTTTCATATGAAGAGCGAGGGGACACTTCGTCACTTCCACCTAATGCTTTACAAGTAGTACTTTACAAGAAAAGAAGAGATGATGACTCTGAAGAAATTTCAAGGAAGGAACGAAGGATTTGACAGAACTTTTGAAACATATTTCATGCTTTTTATTATTCAGAATGAATGGAATTAGAATCATATGGCATGTAATAGACCTTTGAAAGGTTTCTCTTCATTTCATGAATAAAAGAATTCTATCTTTTTAGTTTTGAATAAATCACTTCAAACAATTACAATTGAAAACAAACACAGGGTTGTTTTGCCTTAAAGAATTGGACCGCACCCAAGGTAACTTTATGGGTTGCCTACATATCTCCATCCTCTGAATATTTCTTTTCTTCATAAAACTTTGACTTATTTTGAATGCTTGGAGAATCAGGTCCTTGTAGTTCATGGGATCAATTGAAAAACATTTTCTTTTTCTTTTTTTTTTTTTTTTTTTTTTTTTTTT
>JAESVK010062057.1:0-10973 GCA_017140935.1 Hamamelis virginiana
GTCAACTCATGACATCAAAGATTTTGAGAAAGAAGGATAACATGAAAACATTTAATCGAAAATATTGATAGAATTCATGTTAAGCAAGATAACAAGCTAACTCTTCGAATATAGACAAGGTTTAAAATGAATCAAAAACATTCAACCATATGCTCAAAAAGGTGATATGAACCCAACAATCTTTTGACAATTAAACTATTAAGAACAAAATAAAACAAAAGAAAATATGCATTCATAACAATAACTCCCCCTCAAAAGGATACCTAATGAGAAAGAACCACAGAGGTTCCTTACAAGGATAGTTTAACGTCTTTTCGGACGCAAGGTAGTTTAACGTCGTTTCGGACGGAGAAAGAACTAGAACTCAATCAATAGAGTAAACACCCAAAGATTTTCGAAGATATTCAAACCTAAGACCATCTAAGGGTTTTGTGAAAATATCAGCGAGTTGAGATTTAGTAGGAACATACACAACAGACAGGACACTATCTTCTACAAGATTTCGAATGAAATGATAACGAATGTCTATGTGTTTAGTCCTAGAATGCTGAACAGGATTTTTCGAGATGTTGATAGCACTTTCATTATCACAGTATATGACAAGATCAGATTCAAGAATCCCATAATCAGAAAGCATTTGCTTCATCCAAAGAAGCTGAGTGCAACAACTTGCAGCAGCTATGTATTCAGCTTCGGCAGTAGATAAAGATATGGAGTTTTGCTTCTTACTATGCCACGAAACAAGAGAAGTTCCAACATAGAAGCAACCACCTGAAGTACTCTTTCGATCATCTACATTTCCAGCCCAGTCGGCATCAGAATATGCAGCCAAGTTCGGGTTAGTATCAAAAGAATACCAAATACCATAGGTCAAAGTCCCACAAATGTAACGAATGATGCGTTTAACAGCATGTAAATGAGTCTCTTTGGGACAAGACTGAAACCGAGCACAAACACCTACACTGAAAGAGATATCTGGACGACTTGCCGTAAGATACAGCAAACTACCTATCATGCTACGGTATAAAGTATGTTCAACATCAATACCACTCAAATCTTTGCCTAACTTAGTGGTAGTGCTCATAGGATTGCGAGCATGTTTGGCACTTTCAAGACCAAACTTCTTAATCAACTCTCTAGCATATTTAGATTGACAAATGAACAATCCATCACTAAGTTGACGAATTTGAAGACCTAGAAAGCAAGTGAGTTCACCTACCATACTCATCTCAAATTCAGATTTCATCTCCTCAGAAAACGCATGAGCTAACTCACTTGAAGTAGACCCAAAAACGATGTCATCTACATAAACTTGGGCTACCACAAACACATTTCTGACAGTCCTAATGAACAAGGTACGATCTACTCCCCCTCTAGAGAATCCCTTCTCCTCTAGATAAGTGGTAAGTCTTTCATACCACGCCCTAGGAGCTTGCTTCAGACCATACAAAGCCTTTTTCAGCTTATAGACATGTCTAGGATAATGAGGATCCTCAAACCCTTTGGGTTGTTCAACAAAAGCTTCCTCCTTTAAAAAGCCATTCAGAAAAGCACTTTTAACATCCATTTGATAAACCTTAAACTTCAAATAACAAGCAATGGATAGTAAAAGTCTAACAGATTCAAGATGAGCCACAGGAGCGAAAGTTTCATCGAAATCAATACCTTCCTCTTGAGTGTATCCTTGAGCTACTAACCTAGCCTTATTCCGAATTATGATACCACTTTCATCAGATTTATTTTTGAAAATCCACTTGGTACCAATAACATTTTTATCCGAAGGCCTAGGGACAAGATCCCAAACATCATTCTTAGTGAATTGACCTAACTCTTCTTGCATAGCAAGAATCCAGTTTTCATCAGTTAGAGCCTCTTTCACATTCTTAGGTTCAAAAGAAGAGGTGTAGCAAAGATGATTTACCTCATTCTGAATTTGCCTACGCGTTCTCACACCTTCACCAACACTTCTAATAATGTCAGTGGGTGAGTGTCTCTTTTGAACCCAAGTAGGATTAGTAAGAGAGGATTGAGAATCAAGAATTTGAACAGAATCATCCTCAACACTTGAAACATTTGGGGTATCACATTCCTCATCAACCAATTTATCTCGAGGAGTGTTTTGACTATCATCAATAGTCACATTAATCGATTCCATAACAGTAGATGTCCTAAGATTAAAGACTCTATAAGCTCTACTATTCATAGAATAACCTAAGAAAATCCCGTCATCATTACGAGAATCAAATTTCCCCAAATTTTCTCTATCTCTCAAAATGTAGCACTTACTTCCAAAAACACGAAAGTATTTAAGATTAGGCTTCTTGCCTTTCCACAACTCATAGGGAGTTTGAGAGGTACCGGGCCTCACATAAACACGATTAACCGTATGACAAGCAGTGTTAACCGCTTCAGCCCAAAAGTGTTTGGCCACATTATTCCCTAAGAGCATGACACGAGCCATCTCTTGAATAACTCTATTTTTCCTTTCAACAACTCCATTTTGTTGAGGAGTTTTAGGAGCAGAGAATTCGTGTTGTATTCCATGATCATCACAAAATTCAGCAAATTCGGAGTTTTCAAACTCACGACCATGATCACTTCTAAGTCTAAACACCTTTCCAATGGTGTTTCCTTTCTCATTTTGAGCCTTTAGGCAAATAGCCTTGAATTTATCAAAGGCTTCAGATTTTTCTCTCAAAAAGGCTACCCAAGAATAATGAGTGAAGTCATCCACAACAACAAGGATATAACGTTTTCCACCTAGACTCTCTGTCCTCGTCGGACCCATTAAATCAACATGAACTAATTCCAATGGTCTAGAAGTACTAACGACATTAGTCCTTTTATGAGACACACGAGTTTGTTTTCCCTTTTTACAAGGTCCACAAACACTAGAACTTGAAATCTTGGCAAGTTTAGGCACTCCATTGACAAGTTCTTTGTTTATCAGCTTATCAAGATCTTTGAAATTCAAATGACCTAAACGTTGATGTCACAGTTCAATATCATCAACTTTAGCACTGTTACACTTTAAAGAAGTATTAGCAAGTAAACCATAACAGTTATCAGAAGTTCTTTCACCTTGCATGATAATTTTACCATCTTCATTTAACACAGTACATAAACATTTAGTAAAACTGACAGCAAAGTTATCATCACACAATTGACTAATACTTATCAGATTAGCCTTAAGTCCATCAACATACAAAACATTTTCAAGCTTAGGAAAGCCTGGGGCTTGAACAATTCCTTTCCCAACAATGTTTGACTTACTCCCATCACCAAAAGTAACAGTCCCACCCTTACAAGAATCAAGATGAACAAAGAGGGACTTGTCACCAGTCATATGCCTAGAGCACCCACTATCAAAATACCACTGAGAAATATCTTGTGCGTGCAAAGCAGTGTATATGACCATACATCTAAGATTCGAAGATCTAACCCAAACTTCCTTAGTCTTAGAATTAGCTTTGTGGTTAGACACAACCATGGATTTCACCTTAGAATCATTAACCTCTTGACCCCTCCTCCAATTCATGTTTGAATTAGTCAATTTCTTGACTTCTTCATTCAACATTTGAGATTTTCTTAACAAAGTATCAATTTGACTTTTAACACTCCCATTATGATAACTTATGTAGTTTTTCTTGGGAAAAGTCATGAGTTTGTAACAATTGGGTCTAATATGTCCTTTGACACCACAATAGTGACAAATAGGAACAAATGAGGATTTGGGAGCAACATACCTACGAGAAGTAGGAGTGAATTGATTGGGAGATTTGCCTTTGTCAATCTTAGCTTTTGGAGCTTCGATATGAACATTAGAGGTTTTAACCTCTTGAGAATTAAAACCTAACCCTTCTTTGCCAGAATTACCCTTAACAGTACCCAACAGTTGATTGAGTTGATCAGATCTTTTGTCAAGTTTGATTCTAAGATGACAAGCATTATCAAGTTCCAATTTGAGATTGGCAATGAGAGAGAGATACTCTTTCTCTTTTTCAGACTTAAGTGAAACCTCACTTTCCAAAGATTTAACTCTTTTGGTCAAAACAGAATTTTCTTTTTCAACCAAAACAAGTTTTTCAGAAAAGGTAACTCCTTGACCTTTCAATTGACAGCAACAGTGATATCATGCTTCAATGAATCTCTTTCTTTAACAAGATTCTTGAGCTTAATGGCCAAATTAACATTTTTCTTTCTAAGTTTCATGGCATCATCAAACAATTCATCATAAGCAGACTGCAAATTATCTTGTTCAAGAGCATGATTATCATCCTCTTCAGATTCAGAGGATTCATTAGATTCAATTATAACAGAAGTAGATTCAACATTACCATTAGATGGCTCACCTAATTCAACAATGGTATTCAAGTCAACAGTAGACACAATAAAAGCAGTGAAATTTTCAAACTCTTCAAAATCAATGTCTGATTCATTCACTTCTTCCTCATTGTCACTAAGAGTAGCACAATTAGCTTGATTTTTAGATCTATTCTTACTCTTTTCAGGACATTCAGCAGCTCTATGACCTTGTTTATGGCAATTAAAGCATTCATTCCTAAAATTGGTCACAGGTTGTGATCTTTTGACAATAGAGTTGGACGAAGATCCAGACTTGTTGAAATTTCCTTGTCTAGATGAGTTGCCCTTTTTAAACTTGAGATATTTTTTGAACTTAGCAAAAAGAGCAATATCCTCATCATCAACATTCAACTCATCATCAGAAATAGAGCTATCTTCCCTAACAGACTTTAAGGCAATAGATTTAGACTTTTTAGGTTGCCTCAAAGTCAATTCAAAAGCTTGAAGAGAACCACAAAGTTCATCTACTCTAATCAAGTCCACATCTTTGCTCTCCTCTATGGCAGTGATTTTTGGTTGAAATCTATCAGGTAAAGACCTTAAGATTTTATTCACAACAACTTTGTTAGCAATAACCTCACCAAGATTAAAAGAGGTATTAACAATGTCATTCAACTTAGCATAGAAGTCAGAGAAAGATTCATGATCTTCCATTCTAAGAAGTTCAAAGTTAGAAGTTAAAATCTGAATGCGAGATTTTCTAACTTGTCTAGTACCCTCATGGGTAACTTGCAAGACATCCCAAGCTTCTTTCGAAGTGGTGCATGTCATTATCCTACGATATTCTGAACCAGATACACCATTAAAGATGGCGTAAAGACCTTTGTTATTCCAGCTACTCATTTCTAGGTCAGATTTATCCCATTCCTCAATAGGTTTGGGAACGATAACAGAATCTTTTAACACAGTAGGACGATTCCAACCCGATTCAACTAACATCCACACTCTATCATCAATAGACTTTAAGTGAATCATCATTTTGGATTTCCAATAAGCATAATTTAAACCTTGAAATAAAGGGGGTCTTGAGTTTGAGCCACCTTCTTTCAAGAAATCCATCTCCTCAAAAACAGGAACACACTCAGGTATTTAAACCTTACAAGTGAACCAGCTTTGATACCAATTGAAATTCTGAGGAAACAATTTCTTAATGAAAAAGGTTGCTTTTAATTACCCAGCTATTAAATGGTGATCAATTGATGGTTATGAAACATAAACAATCACACAATATAACACCAGATATACGAGGAAAACCCTAACGGGTAAAAAACCTCGGGAGCACAGAAATCACTATGAAATAATCACCACAGTACAAGAAAGGTAAAACTACCAACAATGACGCTTGAATCTACAAACCAGTAGAATCCCTTTCTTTGACAAGCAACCTGCGAGTCCACGCAGCTTTCACAGCGTTTCCACCGTTTGAATCCACAAACCTAGCTCCACACACCGCTATCCACGATGCACACGGAAATCCACCGTACAACGGAACTCCACCGTTAACCAAAACCAAAGTATGGGGTTTTGTATAGCTAAGCTATAAGAAACTATGCATATGACAATGAAGGAAAGTCATAAAGACTAAGTATGCATAGTTAAAGTAAGAGTGAAGCAAAAAGCAAGTGAAAACTAGGGTTTTAACTTGGGAGCTTTTTCAAAGCACTTCACATCCCCAAAATGACTAAGTGTTGGGGTATATATAGTAGCAGAATAACCTAGGGCTTCAAACAGTGATAAAGAGTAAGAAACTTCGAATTTTGAAAGAAATTAGGTCAAAATATACGAGAGGATCGATCCTACAAAAATGGCCGGATCGATCCAAACTCCTCTGCCACTAGGATCGATCCGGGCAAGAAAGCTGGATCGATCCCATTCTGCAGAACACAAATAGGATCGATCCTACTAAAAATGCCGGATCGATCCAAAATGTTCCATAAGCCAATTTTAATTAATTTTCAATGGAAAAAGACCTATGTGGATATAAGGATCATACTTAGGTGAATGGGGCACTTTAAATCACCTATGGTCATATTGCCAACCTAGGAACTAAGTCGAACTTACCTTCCTAGGAATTTAAACCAAAACGGAATACATAACAAGCTTGAGCACTTGATATTAACGAGAAGTTGCGTTACTTTCGAGCTTGATGTAGTCACTGATCTTTCAGGGATTACTGGCTTGAGTTCAATCACAGACACTGGCTTTTGTCAGTCGAATTAGCCAACATATACATATGGTATACCTAACAAACTCCCCCTTTGGCAATTCGATGACAAAACCAAATAAAAACAAAAACAAGAAACGAAAACCGATTCATTCAACATGCGAAATGAATCTCCCCCTCTCTTGTACAATAAAACGCTCAAGCACACCCCAAACACAAAAGAAACCCAACCTATTCTAAGGCTTGAGAACTTGAACCTGTTTTTCTGCACAGGTTAAACAACCATACCTCGTGAAGAAATAAAGATTTGAAAAACACAGGTTATACAAGAATTGATACAATCAAGCATTAAGACAATTATGGAAACATCATGCTCATGCTCAAAGAAACAATTAACAAAGAAAACAGATTTCATTTCATCAAATGAACAGTTCATACAATTCATTCAATACAGCATTTGAACAATTCATTCAATACAGCATTTGAAAAGGAAACCTAGAACCTACAAACAACCTAGGAACTAAAATAAAACCACACTACTACTCCCCCTTTTTGTCACGAATGACAAAGGGAATACAAAAAGACATGAAACATAAGACCAGTCACTTAGCCTCATCACCACTAGACCCAGACTCATCCTCTGAACCAGACTCACTACCCGACTCCTCTTCAGTAGGAGGTACTAGAGGATGGCGAACAACTGGAGGATCTGTAGGAGTAGGCAGTCGAAGGCGACGCTCAATGCGCTGAACACGATCATGAATCTGAACCTGAATCTCATTCATCTCAATCTGATGATCGGTAAGTGCCTTCACTGAATCAAAAACACGACGCAACTGAGCCGAAATAGAGTCTAAAGTGGCATGCCGTCGTGAAGAACGAGTAGTAGGGACTGGAGCTTCAGGATCCGGTGTCGACGTAGCAGTACTCCGAGAGAGTGACATGGCAGTGATAGCACCCGGAACTGGAGGAATACGAGAATCCGAGACATTCACAGGAATGGGATCCTCAAGCCACATACGGGTTACCATAACCCCGAATGGAAGAGCTGAAGTATGACTAGGAGACGTCACAGTCTTTCGCATGCAGTCAAAGATCAACTTAGGAAAGTCAATGGACCTCCCACTCTTCATCGCAAACAGTAACTGAGCACGGTCATCATGAAAATGCAAACGGTGACCCATAGGAACTAAGTTCCACCGTACAATCAAGTTTAGCAGTCTGTACTCCTCATGTAGATAACCTTGAACAAATTTAGTCTTGTAATCAGAAGAATGCATGTACAATTCATGAATGAGGAAGTCAGATGCAGGCCCTTTGCCAGCAGCATGAGGATACTGAGGTCGAGAAGGCCTAGTGCAACCTAAATATTTACCAATCCTCCCAGGAGTAATGGTAATAGCAGAACCACGAAACTGAGAGTGAATAGCATCCTCACCAGAGATAACATAACTGGCATACTGATAAAAATCACGAACAAGTTCAGGAACGTAAAAATCAATCGGCTCAAAGAATTTACCTAACTCGTATGAGACAAGGCGCCGAATGATATGACTATCCACACCAAGACTGATATTGTCCACCTGACGCTCACAAGTAATAGGTCGATTGACCCACGGATCAGGAGAAACAGGCCTAGGTGGTGACGTAGGTGGAGAGTCACCAAGGTCAGGATTGGGAATATCCTGATATTCACGGCCTCGAGAACCACGACCCCGACGAGGCGTACCAGCCCGAGAAGAGGATGCACGAGATGTCCGGGCACGCTTACTAGTGCCAGAGGAACTAGCACCCCCAACCATAAGAACCACAAGTGCAAGAATACCCAAGAAAGCCATTGAAACCCAATCCAAACAATTCTAGGGCAAGAAAAATGGAGAGAATGCAAGGGAGTTGAGAGGTTCTTAGTGAGAGAGATAGACTGTTATGAGTGCATAAGAAAAACCAAAAGAAAAGAAACCAACATATAGGCTTCGCGGGAATGCGAACAGTCAAGATTTAAAAATCCCGAGAAATGGATCGATCCGGCAAATTTTTCAGGATCGATCCAAACCACTCTGATCCGAGGATCGATCCGGTAAAATATGTAGGATCGATCCAAACCACTCTGATCAGGGGATCGATTTGGTAAAATAAGCTGGATCGATCCTCCCCTGTTTTGTTTTGAAAAACAATTGAATTAACACAAGAAGGAACAAGGGGACATTTTTACCTATTGAGTCATTAGCAACAATGAATGAAACAACTTAAAACATGGTTATAAACAAGAGATGCAATAAACTTGAAGAACATGCATTCTAAACATCCAATTTCTCAAAAATGTAACCCATGATAAACTCATTAACAAAAACCACTTGAAGTCATGAGAGTCAAACGAACCGATTTCACTTCTGAAGACAAGTGAAAGCCCTCTAATAAGCAAGAACGAGAAATTATATTTTTTGATATTTCAAACATGCATTAGGGAGAAGAAATGACAAGAGCTCAAAATCAATTAGAACAAGCTAGTATTTCAAATACAACTTTGAGAAATTTTTGGCTCTTTTCATTATCATAGCACATTTGTGCCTTCAACAACATGGCAAATTGACAAATTGCCTTTTCTCACATAATATTTCTTTGAATGAGTCTTTTCATTGGCCTTTGAATAATTTTTCTCATATATTTTTTAAGTTGTAAGAAAAATTTGAACTAGCAATAAAAACGTAACAGGGAGCTCATTATCAAATAGAAAGAAATACTTTAGACGAATGAGGTGAGAAGGTGCAAACATTGGCACAGCATGTTTGGGCTTTAGAAGAGGCTTTCGGTTATCAGTCAACTCATGACATCAAAGATTTTGAGAAAGAAGGATAACATGAAAACATTTAATCGAAAATATTGATAGAATTCATGTTAAGCAAGATAACAAGCTAACTCTTCGAATATAGACAAGGTTTAAAATGAATCAAAAACATTCAACCATATGCTCAAAAAGGTGATATGAACCCAACAATCTTTTGACAATTAAACTATTAAGAACAAAATAAAACAAAAGAAAATATGCATTCATAACAATAACTCCCCCTCAAAAGGATACCTAATGAGAAAGAACCACAGAGGTTCCTTACAAGGATAGTTTAACGTCTTTTCGGACGCAAGGTAGTTTAACGTCGTTTCGGACGGAGAAAGAACTAGAACTCAATCAATAGAGTAAACACCCAAAGATTTTCGAAGATATTCAAACCTAAGACCATCTAAGGGTTTTGTGAAAATATCAGCGAGTTGAGATTTAGTAGGAACATACACAACAGACAGGACACTATCTTCTACAAGATTTCGAATGAAATGATAACGAATGTCTATGTGTTTAGTCCTAGAATGCTGAACAGGATTTTTCGAGATGTTGATAGCACTTTCATTATCACAGTATATGACAAGATCAGATTCAAGAATCCCATAATCAGAAAGCATTTGCTTCATCCAAAGAAGCTGAGTGCAACAACTTGCAGCAGCTATGTATTCAGCTTCGGCAGTAGATAAAGATATGGAGTTTTGCTTCTTACTATGCCACGAAACAAGAGAAGTTCCAACATAGAAGCAACCACCTGAAGTACTCTTTCGATCATCTACATTTCCAGCCCAGTCGGCATCAGAATATGCAGCCAAGTTCGGGTTAGTATCAAAAGAATACCAAATACCATAGGTCAAAGTCCCACAAATGTAACGAATGATGCGTTTAACAGCATGTAAATGAGTCTCTTTGGGACAAGACTGAAACCGAGCACAAACACCTACACTGAAAGAGATATCTGGACGACTTGCCGTAAGATACAGCAAACTACCTATCAT
This sequence comes from Hamamelis virginiana, assembly GCA_017140935.1. Taxonomy (NCBI): domain Eukaryota; kingdom Viridiplantae; phylum Streptophyta; class Magnoliopsida; order Saxifragales; family Hamamelidaceae; genus Hamamelis; species Hamamelis virginiana. The sequence goes on from JAESVK010062057.1 coordinate 10,361, forward strand.
GCTACGGTATAAAGTATGTTCAACATCAATACCACTCAAATCTTTGCCTAACTTAGTGGTAGTGCTCATAGGATTGCGAGCATGTTTGGCACTTTCAAGACCAAACTTCTTAATCAACTCTCTAGCATATTTAGATTGACAAATGAACAATCCATCACTAAGTTGACGAATTTGAAGACCTAGAAAGCAAGTGAGTTCACCTACCATACTCATCTCAAATTCAGATTTCATCTCCTCAGAAAACGCATGAGCTAACTCACTTGAAGTAGACCCAAAAACGATGTCATCTACATAAACTTGGGCTACCACAAACACATTTCTGACAGTCCTAATGAACAAGGTACGATCTACTCCCCCTCTAGAGAATCCCTTCTCCTCTAGATAAGTGGTAAGTCTTTCATACCACGCCCTAGGAGCTTGCTTCAGACCATACAAAGCCTTTTTCAGCTTATAGACATGTCTAGGATAATGAGGATCCTCAAACCCTTTGGGTTGTTCAACAAAAGCTTCCTCCTTTAAAAAGCCATTCAGAAAAGCACTTTTAACATCCATTTGATAAACCTTAAACTTCAAATAACAAGCAATGGATAGTAAAAGTCTAACAGATTCAAGA
>JAESVK010062060.1:0-11247 GCA_017140935.1 Hamamelis virginiana
GCCAGTGAATATCAATGAAAACAATGACATCCCATTTTTGACACAACAAAATAGAGATAATTAACCATCAGAATTATTTTGAAAGCTTCGCTTCAAATTCTCTCTTCCTGGAAGTCTCACTTCTAGTTATCTCAAGGATTTTCAATCCTTTTGGAAATTGCATTTCCAATTATCATAAAAAATTTGGGAGTCTTCGACTCATTACTAGAAATTTCATTTCTAGTCAACTTAAGGATTTTCAATCCTTTTGGAAATTGCATTTCCAATTATCATAAAATATTTGGGAGTCTTCGACTCATTACTTGAAATTTCATTTCTAATCAATTTAAGGATTTTCAATCCTTTTGGAAATTGCATTTCCCATATCATAAAAATTTGGGAGTCTTCGACTCATTACTAGAAATTTCATTTCTAGTTAACTTAAGGATTTTCAATCCTTTTGGAAATTGCATTTCCAATTATCATATCTTTAGAAGGAATTTCACACTCATTTCTAATTATCTTCAAAATTGGTAATCACACTTCATCAAATATAGACTTCGTCTATCAACCATCATATTCTAACTCATCAAATCTCCTATGTCAGATATGTTCAAACCTGGACTTCGCCAAATCATATTCTAAATCATCACATCACATATGTCAAATATGAACTTTGCCATATGTCAAATATGGACTTCACTTAATAAAATTCTTATTCTGAATGCCATATGGATTTTACTTAACAAAATTCTTATTCTGAATGCCATATGTCAAATATGGGCTTTGCCTACACGCTCATCATTTCCAAATCATTATCTCACATCATTCTCTTGCAAACTATCATCAATATTCAACCATGTGAATTTCATTCACTTTTTCTCATCAATTCAGATTGGCTTTCATCTATTCAGACTACTTCCAATTACTCTCTAAGATATTCTACACATCAATCCTTAGATCAAAACTAGGATTCATCTCTTGATCCTTGCATTTGGGATTTACACCCATTTTCCAAATCTTTATAACTCTCCATCATATCTTCAAATTCCTGACTAACAAGAGGTACCCACCCTCTAAACACCTAAATCTAGAGTGTTGTTGGAACTTCAAGCTCATCTTTTCTATCTTCCTATTCACGACAAGTGGTAAACTCATACTCCTATCTTCTATCCCCAAATTCTATGGCATTCTCAGCTCAAAATTTACTCTATAAGTTTTGGTTGATCATTCCCCTTCATGAGGAATATATTTGGAAGAGTTTAGGTGTTCCAATCTCTTACTTTACAAGCTTAAAATGATGCCCGTCAAGTATTTGATAAAATTTCTCAAGAAAACAAAATTTTGATTTTTCAAATCCAATTTCTCATGTCATGATTCAAATATGTTTCACATGTCATGACAAGTTTTCAAAACATGTCTCCAATGTATGCACACCAAGTATTCGACCAAATTTTATGGAAGGAAAAATTCCGCTTTTCAAAAGCAAATTTCCATGTCATGATTCCATTGACTTTGACAATTTTCTAAAATGATTTCATCATATCTCGACAAGTTTTCAAAACTTATTACAAATGTGTGCATATCACATGTTAAAAACCTTAAAAAAATAATGCTTAATGTTTTTTCAAAAAACACTATTCTTTCTAGTGACATTTCCATGCTACTAAGAAAGTTTTATTTCAAAAATCAATTTCAACTAAGCATACCTTCAAGGTTTTTGATAAAGCATTTTCAAAACTCATTTCCTTGGGATTTTCTTTCCAACTACATTCCTTATGACAAAGAGATTCAAAATCATTAATAATGCTAAGTTATTATAAACTTTTAAGGCATAAAACTGCTTGTCAAATAAATTCATACATATATTGATAGTCTTCAACATCACTATATGTCACACTTTCATTTCTCAACACAAGTGCACACTTAGTGTAGGTTTCAAACCCATCATTCTATGCACTAATTTCACATGCCAACAATTCCATCCTTAAAAGTTATTCTAACTTATCAATATCAATTCTTTTTCTAATCAACCAACTCTTATATTGTAGACTAACTTTAACAGAAGGATGCCTATGACAAGGAAGCCTAACCTCGACACTAGGATACCTATGACAAGGAAGCCGAACCTCGACACCAGCATACCTATGACAAGGAAACCTAACTTCAACACTAGGGTACCTATGGCAAGGAAGCCGAACTTAAGAACCTTCTAATGCAGATACTGTAAAAGTACCTTTGAAGAGAGGGGGACCGACACAAGTAGTTCACATATATCACTCAATTTCAAAAATGACCAAGAGGGCTTTCAAAAGCATTTTTTAAGAAAAGTTTATAAAAACTGAAGTATGAAGATTATGTTTAAGCACTTTTGCTTGAATCCTTTGATTGCAAAGTGGGATGTAAAGTCAATATCAACTCTGATTTTAATAGCTACATCCTTTGGGGTTCATAACCTCATGTATCTTCTTCAAACGTAATGATGTGCATCCCTTCCTTGGATTATACTCACACTTCCCTCGGTGTCAACCCAAAATACATTTTGCATGCCACTTCAATAGTTGCAAAGGTTTATCGAATTCTGATAGCTTTCATTCTGGATAGTTAAGCAAACTGGCTTATGTATCTTGATGAAATGGATGAGATTATCAAAACCAATGAATATTCAACAATGGGTAAGGGGTATTCCAAATGGGTTCAACCACATGGTTGGAGGGTTCAAAAAGGGTTCGAGGAAGGCTCAAGCAATGGGCCTTGTTAGAGATTCTTAGCTAAGCTCATGTCAAATGATTTCACCAATTCCACCAAATATCACTAGATTTCGGGATTGAAATAAAGAACAAAACATTAGGGACATAAAAATCCTCATGAAGGTAAAACTTTTCAAATAAGTGATACCGAAAAGAAAGCTACACTAGAAGTTTTAGGAAATGACAAACCTCCCAAAATGATAAGAAACAAAGAAACAGCAAGATGTTAATGGCATATCCATAAATTTCAAGATATTATTTACCTTTATGAAATAAATGTCTTCAATTTATTTAGTTTCAAACTAATTGCCCGTGATAAATTAATTTTGAACTCAACACTTTGTGTTTTCACAAGAATTGGACCGCACCCAATGTAACTTTATGGGCTACCAACGTATCTCCACTTTGATGTATATTTTGAAGAAACTGTGACAAGTTGTTTGATATTTGTGGAGAATCAGGTCCTCGTAGTTCATAACACTTTCCTTTCTCTTTTATTTGCTCTAACTTTTGCCTAAGCAGCCTTTTCAGGTTTTCTACTTAGCGAGCTTGATTTTTTTTTTGAATGCCCTAACTTTTGCCTAGGCAGCCCTTTCGGGTTTTCTATCTAGCGGGCTTGATTTTTTTTTAATACCCTAACTTTTGCCCAGGCAGCCCTTTCAAATTTTCTACCAGCGGACTTTTCATTTTTTTCATTTTTTCTTTTTCTTTTTTTAAACCGGTGAGATGAACAAACTTAATCCTCTTTTAAATTTAAAGACAAATAGCCCCGCTTGATTAATGCTTGATTAATGGTGCACAAACCTCACATCTTGGTTTGAATTCTCTTCTTGGGACTAGCTCCTCTTCTTTTTCTAAGCCCCGGTGTACCATTTTTTTTTCTTGAATGGCTTCGAATGCCGATCATTTCTACTTTCTTTCTTTTTTTTCGAAAGCCCCATTCTTTGGGAGGAGCCCCACCATTGAATCTTCATCGCATGATTTAATCTTTTCTATCAAATCTTCGCGATCTTTCCTGAGTATGAGTATACTATGGGTTGATTCAATTTGGAAAGAATCAGCCCCTAGTTACTAATCCATCCTATTTCATCTCTTCAGCTTCATCTTTCTTGACTTCTTCTTGGTTTATCTTTGGAATGAATGAAAGGTAGTCACACTACAATGAGGCCATCGCAGGATATATCACACTACAATGAGGCCATCGCAGGATATATTGTCTTTAAACTTAAAAGTTTCTCAAGTTTGCTTTAAACATGATACCCAATTGATTTCTTTTTTATTGCGAGAAAATTATTGGTCCAATCTTAATTACCTTAGACAAGTCATTTGTCCCTAAACAATTGATTCCAATTAATTCATGTAGGTTGATTGTCCCATATTCATTTGCTCAACGAGCTCCAGAGAGACATTTTTCTTAAAATTTACATCCATGCCATAAACATCCATAGAGGAAGACAATGCGAAGAAGATGCAGAAGAGAATCTTTTTTTTTTTATTCTTGAACTCTAAGGGAAATGACAAAATAAAGAAATTCTAAACAACGGATCACCCTAGTCCCATAAGTGGGCTAGGGAACACTTATTATTGAAAATGAAAATTGAAATCCTACACTAACCAAAGAAAGCACAAACAAAATCTTATAAGCTACTACTCGGTAGAAACAACTCTTCATCTTTCATGGGCTTTCACTAAGGTTCTCTGTTAAGGGATCCATTGGAAAGGGGTGTGGTGGTGGGCTCAAGCTAATGATTGGAGAAATTGGATAGTGAGACAACTTTGCGATCAATCAGATCTTGGATTTCATGGCGAAGGCGGTAGCACTGGTTGGTCGAATGGCCCGGGTATTGATGAAAATTGCAGTACTCATCTCCATTGAAGGATTTTGGTACGGACTTAGGGAGAGGCCTTGGCTCGAGGGGTCGCAAAAGGTTTTAATCTTTCAATATCTCGAGGATTTGATCCAACGACATGTGGAAATCAGCAAATTGGCGGGGTGGATTTTTTTCACTGGAAGGCAACGTGGGTGGGATAATGGTATTGACTTCATTGCTTGACCCTTCATCCAAAGTGGTTCGCTGTCTTTTACAAGGTTGTTTAACATTGATAGCTCCTTTAACAAGGGCGTCTTCGACTTGGGTTCCAGCCCCAATAAGAGCTTTAAAATTGGGAAAGTACTGTGCGAACAGATACTTGTGGTAGATGGGTAATAAGCACTTGAGTACCATCTGGATTTGTTCTTCGTCGGCTGGTCGGTTGATCATCTGAGAGGCCTTAGCCCTTCACCTCATAATAAAAGCTGAGAAGGTTTCATAGGGTTCTTGCTTGGTTGTTTCTAAATCACGACGAGTGACGTCAATTTCTGTATTGTACTGGTAGTGGCTAATAAACTCAATGCAAACGTCCTCCCACGTGTTTATCTTAGACTCATCCAAATGTAAGAACCATTTCAAAGCAGATCCGGTAAGCGACTCATGAAACATTTGGGCTAGTAGCTCATCATCGGCCCCACGGGGATGCATGACTCTCACATACATCTTCAAATGGATCTTAGGACAAACCATCCCATCAAATTTTTCCAATTCTGGCATCCTGAAGTAGCTGGGTAAGCGGGCTTTTGGAAACAAGGAAAGCGAGGTCATGTCCATCAAGTCATCAGACTTTTGGAATCCTTTAAGGGCTTTTTTCAGGGCTTTAATCCTACTATTCAGGAGAATAGGCTCTTCAGCGAGGTATGAAGGATTTTTGGGTTGAGGATTCTCATCCAGGTCCATGGGCTTAACGGATTCAAAGATGGGCTTAGGCTTAAGGGATGATTCTCCTATTTCAGCCCCATTCTTTTCAGATAGATCTTGGGTTGCTTTTAGGGCTAGGAAATCTTCGGCCATTTGAGCTAGGGCTTCCATTCTTTCCTTGGAGGACATGGTTATGGCAGCAGCAGTAGGGGAAACCTCGTCGTTGTTAGCCATATCGGAATCAACAGATGAATCAACACTTAACCCAAGCCCACTAGAAGCAACGATCCAAGCCAGAATGCTATTAAAAGGAAGTGAAGATTTTGAAATCAATTTAAAGCCCCATGATTGCTTTTTGAAAAAGAATGATATTTTACAAAACCCATAAAGCCCCTATTTTCTAGGACATTCCTTTAAAAAGGATGACGGTTCACACCAAAAGCACATGAGGTAGACTAAGGAATCTTAGGGGAAGAAGTCCCTAGTAAAGACACTCAGAATGAACAGGCCTATAGAACTTGGGCTTAAAGCCCGCGCAAATCTCACTTTCTATCTCTAAGGCCCAAATGCATATAAGATCATTTGGTAGCATAACGCTACAATGGGCCAAGGCCCACAGGCATTGGGGCAAGCCCCTCATTAGCATTTTAATCTCGTAGGAGACTTTCCCAAATATAACAAAAGATGAATAGACCTAATTGCCCCACAATCTAAGGGTTCTACACTTATCTTGCTCAAACATGTAAGGGCAATTGAGGAAAATTCGGCAGCATAACCCTACCATCGGGGTAAGTGGAGAGCTGAAGGGTATAGGGACTATACTTCTGACGGGTACCCCAAACAAAGATGAATAATGGTCAAGGACCACTAAACTTTCGAGATCATGGGCCTAAGGCCCACATAATGATCACTTCCTAACCACAAGGCCCACAAACGGGCACAACAACTCGGTAGCAAAACACTACAATAGGCCTGGGCCCAGGAACAAAGAAAAGATAAGGACTATACCTTTGACAACTACCTCAACCTTTAGGACACTTTCCTAATGGGTTAAGAATATTCATCAAAGGTGTAGACCTAAGGATCCTACTCTAGACCATGGGCCTAAAGCCCACGCTAATCTCACTTTCAATTTACAAGGCCCCTAAATGGACAAACGGTCTAAAAGCATAGGCTCAAAGCCCACACACCAATCTCACCTCAAACACTCTCACATTCTATCCTATGAAGATGGGCCTAAAGCCCCAACAAGAATCTCATCAAAAACTCCTAAACTCACATCCCAATCTTATTGCAGGCCTATACCTTCTATTCAAGGAGTATGGGCCTAAAGCCCACACTTCAAACTCACCTAAGGCCTATAAACGGACATCACTAGCATAACACTACCACGACCCTAAGTCCAAGGATATGTAGGGTACTAAGCCTTCATCAAGTACCCTAACTCTCTGGAGACACTTCCTTTAAGAGTTTAGGGCATTTCATAAGGTCTAGACCTACAATCCCAAGTCCTAGTGGTCCTACACATTTCACAATCATGGCTCAGACAAAATCGGGGGGGTAAATCCGGCAGCATAACATTACAATAATGTGTGAACAGGTGATGTAGGGTATGTGTCCTAAAGAGACAGTCTATATGGACTAATGCAAAGGATAGGCTGAGTGTCCCTTACTCGCTCGGTCCAATCGATATACCTAACCACATGTGACATCAGGAATGCCGCGTGGGTCCAACAGTACGTGATTGGTCCGTTTAATATACCCGAGGGTACATGGCAAGAAGGGTGATGGCTTTCGCATACATGGAACCCAAGAATCAAAGAGACTAGGCCCATGGCTAGGCTCATCGTTGGTTTTAGCATACAACGTCCTAAACATGCAAAGTCAATGCGCACACAATGCAGAAATTAAAGTCACACAGTCATACAAATGCAAGTGGTTGATTTTATTAATTAAGAAATTGAAAAGCCCAAAAATAATTAATTGGAGTTTAGCCCTCGACATCCCCAGCGGAGTCGCCAGTCTGTGAACCAGCCAACCTGGATCGGAAGGCCCTCTCGTTCACTTTGGGGTGCGAGTTCTTGAGTGGATTGTGGATGATGTTTATCCCTCTCGATTTATCATTCTCTATTATCCACGTTTATCCTTCTCTATTATCCACTCAAGATTGGGTTTTTGAAAAAGGGATGAGAGTTTGTAAAAAACTAGGAGTCGCCACCTTATTTTTAGGGAACAAGGAAACCACAAAAAAATTTTATTTTCAATAAAACATTGACCCCATATTTTGGAAAAAGCATGGTCTTCGAATCAAAGTTTGATTCGGGGGCTAGGTTACTTAGTGGGAAGGTTCCAAGGAACTCCTTGTAGGCACCCACCTCGCCCTAATTAAAGGTCTCCTAATTAAGTTTGGGCTTTATCAATATCTAATCATATCAATCCTATTTATCTAATCAACCATTGAAAATAGTGTAGATAATACTAGATAATATATAATAATAAAATAAAAAAGAAATCAAAGAAATCCTAAAGACCTTAGGAGACTATAGTCATCCTAAGATTGGACTTGCGCCCTATTGACTGCCTACGTACCTTATCAATTGCTTGACAAAGATCAAAGTTCACGTAGTTCGATTACCTAGGATTCTCCTATTGTAATGAACTATACTATCATTAGCATTCTATCTCATCCAAGACTCTATCTTCGAGAGTTTTTATTAATTTGAAATCCTTTTTAGAAAATAATTCATCAATTAATAAATTCCCAATGAATTTAGAATTCTTTTTAAAACACAATTCTTATCCAATCACAACTCTTTTCAAAATGAGAATTCTATCCCGAGTTAAATCCTTTCAAAGGGTGGAATTTTATTCCAAATCAAACTCAGAGTTCCAATTTCATTGGGATTCAATTAATTGTAGATTAATTTTGATAAAACATTAATTTTAGAAATTTTCTCGAAGATAGGATCCTAAATTCATTAGAATCCTAAATCTAGTGTAAATCTTGCAACAAAGAAGAATCCTAAGTGGGGTCAAGTGACACCCCTAATCCTAGGGTTTCTAGTTAATCCTAGGTTAGTCTAAGCACCTAAAATACTAAATACATACTTGCTGGAATTTAAATAAAATAAATAAAAGATACAACAAACGATGCTAACAATGCATGAAAAATGTCCTAAATGCAATCTAATCAAACTATGTGAACCTAGGCATATTTCTAGATTGGATTTGGCCCTAAAAATGGTTTTTAACTTATTTTAAAGTCACTTTCAATCCATGGACAGATTTGAATATGACTTTAGAAATAGTTTAAAACCTATGAAAATAATAATAAAAAAGGGTATAAATGATCTAGTATGCAACCTAATATGATATGCTATCATTACTATATATAAAACAATGCAAAATATGGTTTAAAAAATGATAAAAAAGTCCATTTAAAGTATATATTCAAATCTGGACAGATTTGGATACATACTTAAAATGGCTTGAAAACCATTCTTAATCCACACAAAATTCCAAATAAAAAATCCTAATATGCATGCTACTATAATAGACTAAGGTACTCGTGCAAAACAATCGACAAATAACATATATTCATGCTTAAAACTATCAAATCTACCACAAGGGAAGAATCTTACCTTCGCATGCTCCCTCGAACACAAGTCATATCATTCCAAACAAGACGTGATTAAAATAATGACATAAACCTAAACTATTAACATGCATCTCTAGCATGGTAACAATATAAAACTAAAAAAATGGATTAATATACTTTCCTAACCTTAAGAAAATAACATGCATGAAACTAATATATTATCATATATTCTAGACATAAAATAAATCCTAATACTAATATTATCATATATTCTAGACATGCATGAAAGGGCCTTTCGAGCCTCAAGAGCCAATCATGAGCCTGAAAGCTCCACAGACCTTGCCACTGATCAACTTAGCTACCAAACACACTTTGAATATCTATGCCAAAGCCTTGAGACCATTCGAGACAAGATCGACAGTCATTCAGGGCTTTTGCAATTCAAAGGACCAAACTGCCCTTCAGTCACAAGAGGCTTTACTTTCTGTCAAGCCTTGCTCGGAATGCCATGGAATTTTGCAGGGATGCTCCTAGACTCTCTAAAAACCAAATGCAAAAAGAACTGACTCAATATGACCTAAAAACACACATGTGATAATGACACCTATCTAATTACCCACAAAGGGGTAAAATTGGGAACTTAGGGTTTTGACACCCTATTTCATTTCTAAACATAGGCAACCATTCATGACCATACTCATGGTCAAAAATGGATGTCTACAGAAGCCCCTCGTTGATGTTCATGGCTTCGCCAGTGAATATCAATGAAAACAATGACATCCCATTTTTGACACAACAAAATAGAGATAATTAACCATCAGAATTATTTTGAAAGCTTCGCTTCAAATTCTCTCTTCCTGGAAGTCTCACTTCTAGTTATCTCAAGGATTTTCAATCCTTTTGGAAATTGCATTTCCAATTATCATAAAAAATTTGGGAGTCTTCGACTCATTACTAGAAATTTCATTTCTAGTCAACTTAAGGATTTTCAATCCTTTTGGAAATTGCATTTCCAATTATCATAAAATATTTGGGAGTCTTCGACTCATTACTTGAAATTTCATTTCTAATCAATTTAAGGATTTTCAATCCTTTTGGAAATTGCATTTCCCATATCATAAAAATTTGGGAGTCTTCGACTCATTACTAGAAATTTCATTTCTAGTTAACTTAAGGATTTTCAATCCTTTTGGAAATTGCATTTCCAATTATCATATCTTTAGAAGGAATTTCACACTCATTTCTAATTATCTTCAAAATTGGTAATCACACTTCATCAAATATAGACTTCGTCTATCAACCATCATATTCTAACTCATCAAATCTCCTATGTCAGATATGTTCAAACCTGGACTTCGCCAAATCATATTCTAAATCATCACATCACATATGTCAAATATGAACTTTGCCATATGTCAAATATGGACTTCACTTAATAAAATTCTTATTCTGAATGCCATATGGATTTTACTTAACAAAATTCTTATTCTGAATGCCATATGTCAAATATGGGCTTTGCCTACACGCTCATCATTTCCAAATCATTATCTCACATCATTCTCTTGCAAACTATCATCAATATTCAACCATGTGAATTTCATTCACTTTTTCTCATCAATTCAGATTGGCTTTCATCTATTCAGACTACTTCCAATTACTCTCTAAGATATTCTACACATCAATCCTTAGATCAAAACTAGGATTCATCTCTTGATCCTTGCATTTGGGATTTACACCCATTTTCCAAATCTTTATAACTCTCCATCATATCTTCAAATTCCTGACTAACAAGAGGTACCCACCCTCTAAACACCTAAATCTAGAGTGTTGTTGGAACTTCAAGCTCATCTTTTCTATCTTCCTATTCACGACAAGTGGTAAACTCATACTCCTATCTTCTATCCCCAAATTCTATGGCATTCTCAGCTCAAAATTTACTCTATAAGTTTTGGTTGATCATTCCCCTTCATGAGGAATATATTTGGAAGAGTTTAGGTGTTCCAATCTCTTACTTTACAAGCTTAAAATGATGCCCGTCAAGTATTTGATAAAATTTCTCAAGAAAACAAAATTTTGATTTTTCAAATCCAATTTCTCATGTCATGATTCAAATATGTTTCACATGTCATGACAAGTTTTCAAAACATGTCTCCAATGTATGCACACCAAGTATTCGACCAAATTTTAT
>JAESVK010062061.1:0-48866 GCA_017140935.1 Hamamelis virginiana
TTACCTTAAGCAATCAACCGACCTCGACCACATAGTGACTGACTTGGTATCAAGACCTTCAAACCTTGATTTTGGCCAAGAGGTGCTGAGGGTCATGTTCTAGTAACCTCGATTGGACTTTAGGAAGTCCTGGCACACCCGCGCACTCCCTACCGTGTGCTATAGGTTCTTTAGACGTGAACACCTACTAACAAGCTTGTTCGTGAACACAAATGAATCGAGTCTAGGTGTGCCTGAGCTTGGCTTGTTTATTAAACGAGCCTAAATTTAAGGCTTGGGCTTGACTTGTTTACTAAATAAACGAACTCAAGCCGAATCCTTATCGAATGTGTTTGCGAACAGCTCATTTGCAACCCTAGGCCCCAGCCATTTCTCAGCCATTGGATGCAAGACAGGATGATGTGGCATCATCCTGTTGAAACCTCTACAAGCCTCTGCATTTTAAATCCCTGCAGAGAATCCGAATTAATGCAAACGTATGTAAGGTGACCTCCATATGGACAATTGCATATCAGATTTCAAAAATTGGCGATTGGATTAGGTACACTTTAATTTAAAAAATTGTGATAAGATATACTTGAAATGATTCATCAGTGCATCTCTCTCATTTATTATAATGCAAACCATATTCTTATGTAAGGTTTCTTTCTATTTTTAGATTCTTTTATAGCCTTTAAGAAAATTTAAAATAAATGAACAAAAAAACAATTAAACAAGCCATATTGATCCTACAATTCCTAACCATCGGATCGGAAATTATTGTGTGGCACATTTGGTCTACTCTGTACTTAATTATCCTACTCCACTTTGAGTATTGTCAAAGAAATTCCTTGAAAATCACTTGGATGACTTTAACAGAAAGATTATAATTGAGAGGAAGACTGGTTCAACGATTAGGCAACCCACAGCTCCATTTTTCCCACATACTGTCTCCCACTATACATTTTTTTTTTTAAGAGAAAATATTCCACCTGACATTGAAAAATGTAAGTGCTGCAATTTGTGTAAAATGAGTAATTGTTTGGTATCATTCCATACAATGAAGATAGAAGATATACGAGGTATGCACGGTAGTAATTTCATGATTTTGAGAAGATGTTACAGTACGTCCTACTTAAAGTAAAACAGTGCTATTAGGTATAACAAACAAATTCATTGGATTCATTCATTAGCTAACATGGCTTTCAGTCTTTCACATTCACTTTTTCGTATCAAGATTTAAAAAAAAAATAAAAAAAATAAAAAAAGATTCAACTTTTGCATCACCTTACAATTTGCTATATATTACCATATAAGACCTCAATTCTCTCAATAATATCTTCTCTCTTTATTATATTCTGATTGATTGTAATATTGGGATTTCATTGTTTGTCTTTTATTGTAATTGATTGTAATATAGAGATTTCCTTATTTGGATCTTCCTTTTTATTATAACTAAGCAATCTGTGTGTGAAGCTTTGACACATACAAAACCATTAAGCAAAACTGGTTTGTCTACATGTTCACGAGCTTGCTAACAAATTTGTTCACAAACACAAACGAGCCGAGCCTATGTGTTCTTGAGCTTGGCTTGCTTATTAAACGAGCCTAAATTTAAGGCTTGATTTTGGCTTGTTTACTAAATAAACGAACTCGAGCCAAACTCTTATCGAACGCTTTTGCGAGCCGCTCATCTCATTTCCAGCCCTAGACAAAAGATAAGGCATTTGTGACAACAACATGTCGTCACAAAAGTCCTGTTTAGTATAATGATGGCATACTTGAACCCCTCGGAAGACTCCGGCCAATCCAATTGTTGGCACTCTCTCTTCAGTCTTTTCCCCTCTCTTCACTGGTACAATACAATAATATTTTTCTTTTCCTCTCTCTCTCTCTCTCTCTCTATATATATATATATATATATATATATATATATAGAGAGAGAGAGAGAGCTACTAATATAATGTGCACCTGATGCAAGATGCATCAGGTGGCCTCTTTTAAAGCCACTTATTGAGCATATTTTAGAAAACTGGCCGTTGGTTTTGATGCTCCTTTCATGTATATCATGCCTGCAAAAAATCACAGTGATCCAACGGTTGGTTTCTAAAAAATGTAACTTGAAAAACTATGGCTTTTTTGTTCTTTAAAATGTCACCTTTTTTCACATTCGGTTTTTAAGAAACCAACCGTACATAATATTATTTGATGTAATATTTATCTATTATATATTATAGAGGTAATTTTTGTGCATGAGTTCCAACAGATTGTAATATTGAGATTTCCTTATTTGGATCTTCCCTTTTATTATAAATAAGCAATCTGTGTGTAATTGATTGTAATATTGAGCTTAGCTTGTTTATTAAACGAGACTAAAATTAAGGCTTAATTTTGGCTTGTTTACTAAATAAACAAACTCGAACCGAACCCTTATCGAACACATTTGCGAACCGCTCAGCTCATTTCCAGCCCTAGACAAAAGATAGGGCTTTTGTGACAACAACGTGTCGTCACAAAAGCCCTGTTTAGTACCATGATGGTACTTGAACCCCTCGGAAGACTCCAGTCCAGTTGTTGGCACTCTCTCTTCAGTCTTTTCCCCTCTCTTCGCTGGTTCAATTCAATGATTTCAGTCATTGGAACTTTGGAAGTTATATTTGACCATAAAATACCATCCCACTTTAGGCCTAATGTCAAAGAAAAAAAAAGATGTTTAATTAATGAGGCCACTAATACCACTATGGTTTGATATCCTTAATTACTTTGATGACTTTTTAAAGGAAAATTTGTTGTCAAAGAGATGGCATCGATTGACCCATATTTTTAAGCTTTAATTTTATTAATTCATGGTTTGCAAACTTTAAAATGGAAATTGTATTTTTGAGAAACCAATAGTTGGATTAGATGTTTCTCTCATAAACATTATATTTACTTTGGGAAGAGACTGCAATCCTACCCAAAATGTTTTGATGGTGATTTTATTCATTTATTTATTTATTTGGTGCAATTTGTGAATACAATCCTTTTATTTCCTCAGTCTAATTAAATCAACCAATTCCATTTGAATAAATGTATGTTGATGGAGAATCTGAAAATATCCTCAACTTTATATTGATCAAAAAATTAGTTTAATTGAATATATGAATTTAGTCGTATGATTTAGCTAATGTTTTTATTTTTTGTTTTATTTTTTTACATTACTTTAATTGCAGGGAAGGATAAGAGACCCAGAGATGTCTAGATTCTTTAGCATTACTTTAATTGCAGAACATCCCACTGTACATAGAAAGATGAAAGTACAGTAATTTGTGTTCAATCTGTAATTGCTTAATTAATTTTTCTTTTACCAAACGAGAGGAATTTATTTACCCTTACCCCAAAACCTTTTAATAAATATTTAGAATTAATGGATATTGATTTACTTCTCGATGCTCCAAACTGAAACATCTCTCTTTAAAAGGAAAAAAGAAAAAGGGAAAAAGGAAAGGAATTATCTTGTGGGTCAAGTCAACATCATTTCTATCAGTCCATAATGACCACAACTAATAATATTTATATAAATTGGTTCTCTAACATCTTTGCATCTATGAATCTTCAACCATATTGTCAATACAGAACGCAGTTGTAATTTACTATGCCTTCCCCCATGAACATGAGGGCATATGCACCATTCCTTTCCTATGCTGTTCTTATATTATGCATGATCACATCTTTTGGTGCAGATAATGTAACAGAATGGCTTGCCTTGCTTGCTATCAAGGCTGCCATAACTCATGATCCAATGCTGGTCACAAGCTCATGGAATGAATCTCTCCATTTCTGCCAGTGGGAAGGTGTTAACTGCAGCCATAGGCATCATCAAAGAGTCACTGCCCTGAACTTAAATTCGCGAAATTTGGCAGGTACCATATCTCCTTCCATTGGAAACCTCAGTTTCCTTCAACTCATCGATCTCTCGAACAACACTTTCCAAGGAGAAATCCCTCGCGAGATTGGTCACTTGTTTAGGCTCAAAGCAATTTCCCTCGAAAACAACTCGATTCAAGGACAAATACCTGCTGAATTATCTCTCTGTTCTAACTTGAAATTCATGGATTTGAATGGAAACAAGGTTGTAGCACAACTTCCGAAGGAGTTTGGCTCCTTATCAAAGCTGGTGAGACTTTATATATGTTCACTCAAACAAATTGGAAGGGAAAATACCACCTTCTCTTGGGAACCTTTCGTCTCTTGAAGTACTTTGGGCAGATTCCAATAGGATGGAGGGAGCAATTCCAGAGTCACTAGGTCGACTCAAAAGCTTAATCTACCTTGATCTCTTTGACAATAAATTATCAGCTTTGATCCCTCCACCTATATATAATCTTTCATCCCTTACAGATTTATCTGTGGCCCAAAATCGTCTTGAAGGTAGTCTTCCCCATAATATAGGCCTCACTCTCCCTAACATTCAATCCCTCTTTTTTTGTAATAACCAGTTTAGTGGATCCATTCCATTTACGTTATCAAATGCTTCATACCTCGAAATGATTGACCTCTCAGAAAACAAATTTTCTGGAGGGGTTCCAGTTAGTTTTGGAAATCTAAAGAGACTTTCATGGCTAGTTATATACAGTAACGATCTGGGAAGTGGGGCAGCTGATGACTTGAGCTTCATCTCCTCTTTGACCAATTGTAGCAATTTGAACACATTGGAAATAAAAGGCAACAATTTTAGAGGGGTCTTGCCCAACTCCATAGCCAACCTCTCAAACCAACTTCAGTTTTTAGCGATGCAGGAAAATCAGTTATCTGGAAACATTCCAACAGGTATTGGAAACCTCATAAACTTGAATTTTTTAGCTATGAGCAACAATCAATTCATGGGGACTCTCCCCACCACTATTGGTAAACTTCATAAGCTAGAAGTAGTGGATTTTGGTGAAAACAACTTGTCAGGAGAAATTCCTCCTTCTATTGGAAATTTAACATTATTGAACGTGCTTGGGTTGAATGAAAACAATTTTCAAGGAAGCATACCTTCACATCTTGGAAATTGTCAGAATTTGTTATGGTTGACTCTTTTTGGCAATGATCTAAATGGTACTATACCACCAGAGTCGATGCCTTTCATCTTTATCCATAAGTCTATACCTGTCTCACAACAGTCTAACTGGCCCACTACCTTTGGAAGTGGGTAAGTTGAAAAATCTTGTTGTATTGGATGTTTCCCATAACAAGATAAGTGGTGAAATTCCTAGCACTCTAGGTAGTTGTACAAGCTTGACACACCTTTACATGGGAAATAATTTCTTTAGAGGAGCCATTCCAAAGTCTTTGAGTACTCTAAGAGGTATTGACGAATTAGATCTTTCACACAATAATTTTTTTGGACAGATTCCAAAATATTTTAGTACATTTCACTTTCTACTAAATTTAAACCTATCATTCAATGATCTTGAGGGTGATGTACCAATTGGAGGAGTTTTCAGAAATGCAAGTGCTGTTTCAATTGCTGGAAATAAAAAGCTTTGTGGGGGTATTCCTGAATTACATTTGCCAACATGCTCTACAAGAGGGCCAAGAAAGGAAAATTATTCTCTTGAACTCAAGCTGATAATTCCTATAATTTGTGGTCTTCTTGGACTGATCTTGATGTCATCTTTTCTAATCCTTTCTTGGCTTAAAAAGAAAAGAAAGCAATCTTCTTCGGCATTTTCGTGGAGGAATGAACTTATGAAAATATCTTATGAAAAGCTACTCAAAGCAACAAATGGGTTCTCTTCAGCTAATTTGATTGGTAGGGGTAGTTTTGGCTCAGTGTATAAAGGAATTCTTGAACCAGATCACACAGCCATTGCGGTGAAGGTCTTCAACTTGCAAACGGGAGGAGCTTCCAAGAGTTTCATGGCTGAATGTGAAGCTCTGAGAAACATTTGACACCGAAAATTTGTGAAGATCATTACGGCTTGCTCCAGCATCGATTTTCTTCGAAATGATTTCAAAGCCCTCGTTTATGAATTCATGCCTAATGGGAGTCTCGAGACTTGTTTATATCCAATCACTCAACCAAGTGATGGCTATGAGAGACCAAGGAGTACTTTAAACCTTCATCAAAGATTGAATATATCAATCGATGCGGCTTCTGCTTTGGTTTATCTTCATAATCATTGCCAAACACCAATCATACATTGTGATTTGAAGCCAAGCAACATTCTTCTTGATGGCGACATTGTTAGGGCTATATACTAAAAGCCATGTTTTTATGTAATAGACCTTAGTATTTATTTATTAATGAATTCTGATATTGCATATTAAATGAGAATCTGTATGAGCTATGTTTGCATTATATTATCTTCTAATATTATGCATGTGTGTCTTTTATTCTATATAGTAGATGATCTGGTGTGTAGAGTTCGGCTTACACACAGAAGATCAGATCATCAGTTCTTGTAGAATATAAGCCTATTGTTCACAATCTGAGATGGAGACACACTATCGGTAAGATTGTAGCACATGATTTCAGTAGGTCTGTCTTGACTACGGGGAATGGTTTAGTTCCAACTTCTTGTGCTAGTACACTTGTGTGTATTGAACGGGACCGTATTGAGGTAATTATTTTATACTGACACATAAAATAATTAATACCTCATGGTTATTATGAATACTTATACTCTTAATCCCGAAATAATTAATGGACACATACATTTATTGTTAGTTATTTTGATTCATAAAGAGTGAGATCTTTATAGGTCAATAATCTCGATGAGTTGGATAACTGCATTAATTGTATGGTGAATATTTATTATTGACGGAATCCACGTCCTGGTATAGGGATTGATGATACCCCCTTGAGGATACTTATAAGTTTTGATTATGTCAAACCCTGCAGGTGGATTTTTGTATCCGACATATCAAATAAGTTAAGTGGAAGGTCTCAAGGAAATTAATAGATGTTGATTAAATTATATTGTCGGTAATTTAATTTAATCAACGGGT
Organism: Hamamelis virginiana; assembly: GCA_017140935.1. NCBI lineage: Eukaryota > Viridiplantae > Streptophyta > Magnoliopsida > Saxifragales > Hamamelidaceae > Hamamelis > Hamamelis virginiana. The sequence continues at coordinate 6,958 of JAESVK010062061.1, forward strand.
ATCTATAATCTTAACGTGGGGAGATTAATAAGTATTTAATAACAAAGAGCTCGAAATTTATTTTCGAATAAGCTAGGGAGTGCAGTTATAATTCTTTAGTGGAATGAATTATAATTAATGTAAATAGGTTTTTAATATTTACATTAGGAGCCCGAAACTTATTTGTTTTTGGGTCCCTACCGTAGCCTATATATATGCCATGTTGGGCAGCCACTAGGTTAAGACGAAATATCAAAACCCTAGAGGCAGCCGTCCAACAAGGAGAGCATAAAGAGAGCCACTCTCTCTTCACGTTCTGGCATTGGGGAATACGGTAGAAGGCTTGAAGGATCGAGCAGTGATCAACCGTTCGTGATCTTTGAGATCAATCCAGACAGATCTCCAAGTACGGATTTTTCTATATGTTATAGTATTCGGATTTATTTTTTTTTGGCATGATCCATAAACACTATCACGAGTTCATGGGATTTCCGCTCCCAAGTTTGTGTGGGTGATTTTGGTTTAGCAAGGTTCCTTGAACAACCTGACAGCGAAACTTCTCAAAATCAAACTAGCTCACTTGGAATAAAAGGAACCATAGGGTATGCTGCTCCAGGTAAGAAAAGTTCTTCTTTTTTTCTTTTTTTCTTTTTTTCTTTTTTCCATTTCTTTAGTTTATTTTTAAGACGGGGACTATTTGGTAAATTTGAATATCTGGTTGGCTTAAGATGAGTATGATTAATTTTTATTTCAACAATGTTTTGTTAATCCATTTTTTAAATAAATTTGCTTAACCTTGTACAAAAAATAAAGCATAAGCACAATGTATTTTCAAACCAATTTATTGTAAGCTGGTTTCTATATATAGAAATCATATAGCAGTAAGAGATTGAACCTAACCTGATCTAGTTTCCATAGTTAATTCCCTAACAATCCAAACATATTGCAATAGTGCAAACTTCTAACATGAGATTGATGTGTAAACTGCAGAATATGGCATGGGAAGTAAGGTGTCAATCCACGGTGATGTGTATAGTTACGGGATTCTCTTGTTGGAAGTGTTTACAGGGAAAAGACCTACTAATGACATGTTCAAAGACGACTTAAATCTTCATAAATGAGTAGAGATGGTTTTGCCGGACCGAGTCGAAAAGATTGTTGATCATGTACTTCTCTTGGGAGGAGAAAGAGAACAGGCAGCAACCAGCAACAACAGTACCAAGAGGATCCAAGTGAATAGATCGAGAGAAATTGCATGAGTGCTTAGTAACGATATTTAAGGTTGGAGTTACATGTTCTAACAAATCACCAAGTGAACGGATGGATATCTGTGATGCTGCTAGGGAACTACATCGGATTAAGGGCGTGCTTATTGAACTTGGGTCATAATAAAGTATCATCTTTCAAAATTAGTAGTAAGTTCTCACTCTACATTTTCCTTAATTGTGGTTAAATTAAAAATTTTACCTTCTTTTCTACTTAAGATTTAAAAACTACCCTAAATTAAATAAGCTATTGAGCATTGCTTGGATACTGTATTATTGGATCCCATTGACCCTCCCACAAGACCCCATGAATCTTGATGGGAACCCGTAATATGGTATCCAGATAATTTTCCTAAGCTATTTGAAACAAGTACTATAAATACTTTCATTTTCTTTTACACAAGAATAACATCAAGCCTAAATTGGCAGACAAAGGGTAGAATAACATGCCAGTCGAGTTATTCTAAGTAGCTCATTTTTCTCTACTTTCTTGGTGGGTGCTATTCATGATCGAAAGATTTGAAGGTCTTGCAAGATATGTTACAGGTCGGCTTGCTCTGCTTTTTCAGACAGGATCATTTTGCTCTACTTCCCATATCTCATTTCTCCATCCATAGTTGATTTATGGCTTTGGCTTTTAGTAATTTTGTGTTCTTTTTGGTTGACGTCATGAGAGGCTAGGTTTTGACCTTTTGGTTTGGTTTTCTATTGGTTTTTTCTATTTGTGTTGTGGTATGATGTTGAGGTTTTTTGGTTGGCTTGCCCTAGTTTCTTGGGTTTTTTGGTTCTTGAGGTTGGTTTGAGTTTTATTGGACCGGACTATCATGTGTTACATGTCTTGTGTTTCTGTTTACTCATCTATTAATTAATAAACTATTTCCTTTTGCTAATATATATATATATATATATATATATATATATATATATAACATGCCAGTTGAGTCAGATAATGATGTACATGCACATAACTAGCTCAAGTGGCCTGTTCCATTTCAATAAAATTTCGGCAGCATTTTCTCATGGTTCTCGAAGTACACAAGTTAGACTCAGCCCCTACATGCACGTTGTCTAAGGTAGCATTTGGTGTAGCTTCCTTGAAATGAAAGTCATTTAGACACCCGAAATCCGTTGCTTGCAAGAAGTATATGTCTCCATACAAAGGATGAATTACACATTTGGCGTACCCCAAATCTCCCGACTTTAATTCTTATCATACCAACACAGAATAGAAGGCACACATGCACAACAAAACTTTTTTAACTTCTCCCAAATAGACTTCCAAGTAACTAACCTTTTATAAAAGTCCATTTTGAAAGATTCATGAAACACGCATTTTTTTTATTATCCGAAAGTAAACTATCCAAACGGTCATTCAAGTATCCGTTGTAGGCAATATGAAAATTGTTCACACCTTGAAAGACTATATCAACCAAGGTATTTACATAGCTAGCAAATTGCTCACAAACTTTATCACACATGTCAACCTAGCTATTTGCATTGCTCACTAATTGCTCACGAGGATTGCTACAGTGCCCAAGTTACATGAGGTTAAATCTCAGCCATCCAATCCTTTATTTGATCAAATATTATATATATTAACTAAGGTAACCGTACCGGTAACCTATATATTGTTAACCGGTTTATCCTTAACTCATTCCTTCCCAAATTGAAAACACTCTTTAACCTCTTTCTTCATTCATCGATTGAGGATTAAGAGTTACTTTATACATAACAGTGAAAAACTGTAATATTTTTTATTTATTAGAAATAAGACTTTATGAATCGAAGACCACTGATGTCCGATCAATGTAAATATTTTTTACATGGAAGGCATTAGAAAGGTTTCTAATCTAACGGTGGATTTCTTAGAATACAACTCTCACGTTGGGTTTTGCAAACCATGAATAAGAATATATATGGGGTCAACCAAACATGTCCCATTGTTAAATTACATGATAATTTTAATTTTTATTCAATTAACCTATAAGCAGAAGATAAGTCTCCCACTACACATTGAAAGATGTAAGTGCAGCAATTTAATTTGTGTTAAATATATGGGCAATTGCCTAATTGCTTATTTAAAAATCATTCCATACAGTGGACAGTGTACCCTAATATCAACTCCTTGACTTTGGGAAGAGAGTGCAATCCTACCATTCCTACCTAATTAAAATAACTTATCAGACTCAACCCAAAATGTTTTTATGATGATTTTATACATTTATTTATTTATTTGGTGCAATTTGTGTATACAATCCTTTTATTTCCTCAGTCTAAATCAACCCTATGAATACCAATTTCATTTGAATAAATGCATGTTGATGGAGAATCCGAAAATAGATACTCCTGATGTAACCGTCCAAATCAGTCAACTTTAATTTGATCAGTCATATATTCCTTTTTTTTTTTTTCCTTTTGGCTAGAAGTTTAAAATATTCATTTGTTGAACAAATGGTTATACAGTATAATGCATCAAAGTAGAACTCAACATACTAATATTCAAATTCAACAACAAACAACTACACTGCCTAGCTTGAAATGAATCATATCAACTGTATAATATGTGTATATCAAGAAACGATCCTATCACCATATATGAAGCTTATTTGTGTAATGCATATTTTGAAAAGTTGATTGTTGGATTAGATATTGTACTTATGCATGTAATGTATGCCAAAAATTATAGTCATCCAAAAATGTCACTGAAAAAAACTGTAACAGCTTTCAATGGTCACAATTTTTCATAGCTAAAATTTGAAATTCTGCATAAGAACAAAAAAATCTCAATTTTTTATTATGACATTTTTCAAAAACCAACCGTTGGATCATTATGATTTTTGATAGACATGATATTCATAAGAGGGATACCTAATCCAATGATCAGTTTTTTAAAATATTTTATGCTATTGTCCCAATGGAGTTGTGAAGGTGTCAAGGTCACCTGAAGCAAAGGTGCACCTTATATTAGCATCTCAGTATTAAAAAGTCCGTTATAGGGTGCACTTTATGAAAAGTCAATCCGATCCTTTACAGGGGTTTAAAATGCAAAGGTCTGCAGAGATTAATTTCAACAGGATGATGCCACGTCCATCATCCTGTCTTGCATCCAATGGCTGAGAAATGGCTGGGCACAAAAACGAGAAGCTGGGATGCATTTTGGGAGTACACACTAAGCAAGCGAGATGCCGTTCCGTTTGGGCGATTCAAAATTCCGCCCAATTGCCAAACGCCCAATTTCTCTCTCTTCCAGTTCCTCCTCCTGCCCCAACACTTTCTCTCTCTTAACGCTTTTGGGATAATGGATGATCCTAGAGAGAGAGTCCTCATGTTAATTACCATACAATCTATGAGCAGCTAATAGCCTTTCCTCTTCTTCCTCAATGAAAGCCCTCTTATTAATTCTTGAATGGATCTCTAATTCTAACAATGGAGATTAGATGTGTTAAAAATAAGTTGAGTTCTTGCAGAATCTACAGAAAATATATATATATATATATAAAACGTAACCCAAAAAAAGAAAAGAAATTCTTTGTGACTTTGGGGGCATTTTTCCCTCAAAAGTTGTCCTTGTGTCCCCTTTGCATGATGAGGGCTTTGGATTACGTCTTATCTTCCTTCAAGATGTTCTGTAATCAGGTTCCAGTTTTGAGGACCATACTAGGCCACTAGGTCTTTTAGCTTAGCATCTTCAGCTGGTCTCCAATGGCCTCTGGCACAGAGCTTAGTGTGCCCATTTTTCCCTACACCAGAGTTGTCACCTCCTTCTCTCTCATCCTGTTGATTCGAAGTAAGCCACTTTTCTTATCCCCTGCATCCTCTGTTATTTTTAAGCCCCTATTTTCCAATGGCTGGAACATAAATAGTTTATTTCGCTTCTCTAGGATCATCCATTATCCCAAAAGTGTTAGAAAGAGAAAGTGTTGGGGCAGGAGGAGGAAGTGAAGGAGATGGAGAGGAATTGGACGTTTGGCAATTGTGCGGGATTTGCCCAAACGGAACGGCATCTCGGTTGCTTACCGCGTACTCCCAAAACACACCCCAGCTGGTCCTTTTTGTCCCCAGAGGTGTAAATTGGCATGTTTGGTCGGTCTATACTCTCATTATATGAACCAAACCAATCACCTCGGTTTGAGGAAAATAAAAATCATTAGAAACTGTGGTACTCATGATAACCAACTAAAATAGGAGATGTTTTTCGGCTTGGTTCAGTCGGTTTATCATCGGTTTTGATAGACGCTAATTTGGAAAAAAAAATAAAAAATTGTATCACCCAAAAAAATTGTTACTGTCAACGCCTATGTTCTCTCTTTTCAACTACTAGCAATACAGAACTTGTTATGCATGAAGTAATTTGAAAATTGTGTCACCCAAAATTAACTACTAGCAATTTTCAAATAAAAACCTATTATGCATGAAATAATCAACATTATCAAATACCAATTTCCAAAATAAGTTCCAATTGGGCTAATTCATACAACTACAATTAAACAAGCATGCATTATGCAAATAGTAGGGGTGTACATCGGCCGGTTTGGTCAGTCTATACCCTCATTCTATGAACCAAACCAACCACCTCGGTTTGAGAAAAATGAAAACTATTAGGGACCGTGGCACTCATTAAAACCAACCAAATAAAGTGGTCTGGTTTGATTTTGATCAGTTCAATCAGTCCAATTTGGTTCTTGAACACCCCTATGCCCAGCCCAAGGCTGCAAACAAACCGAGCTACACCGAGCTTTGGGTTGCTCGAGCTTGGCTTGGTTAAAAGATTGGTTATTTCAATTCAAGCTGAGCTCAAGCCCAGGGACGAAGCCAAGATTTTGGTCCGGGGGGCGAACTTTAATTTATTTTAATTCTTTATCTCAATTTAAAAAACTGAAAACAATTTTATTCAATTATTTTTTTATCATGTTATCCTAAGATAGAAAAAATTGCAAAAAATTATAATTCATTGATATTTGGATAATCTATATTTCAATTCAATACATTTACAATTGTCCTTGTCGGGATCCTATTTTTTGAAAGCGTTGTATGATGACTTCATTATCAATGCCATCAAATACCACTCTCTCAATATACATCACCAAGCTATCATTCATGAATTCAACACTAATTCAATAACATCAAATATTAATTTGGACTAAATTACATTGACAAGCCAAACTCATTCAACAACCAAGCTATCATTCTAGAATTTGGAAAAAAAAATTGTTTTTCTTTTTTCTTTTCCCTAAAAAAAAAATAAATAAGGAATTGATTTTGTCAGAAAATTTAAAGGCTTTTGGTTTGACAAATACGCTTGGTTTGGCTGCTGAGCACGCATCGTGTAGCTCAACAAAACGCCACCGTTTTGGGTGGCCAAACCAAGCCTCTAATTTTTTACTTGTTCTTTTGGTCAATGTAAAAGCAGTATATTGAAAAATCGACTACTGGATTGAATATTCTTCTACGTATGACAGACATGCCAAAAATCACAGAGATCTGACGGTCGGTTTCTGAAATACAGACTGTGAATCTGAAATAAAAACTGTTAAGCTTTTTCATTCTGTATTTCAGAAACCGACTGTCAAATCACTGTGATTTTTAGCATGCCTGTCATACATAGGAAAAATATTCAATCAAACGGTTGGCTTTTTAAAATACTCATTTACATTGGCTAAAAGCCAAATAAAAAATTAAAGACTTGGTTTGGCCACCCAAAACGGTGGCGTTTTGTTGAGCAGCACGGTGCGTGCTCAGTAACCAAATCAAACACTTAACAAATCTGACTTTTTTTACTTTTCTCATTCCCAAAAGAATGGTTTTCTACTTTTCTCATGGTATAGGGCGTGGGTAGAGGGAAATAGCAAAATATGAAATGGTTTGAGTGTTAGAATAGAGAATAGGGTGTAGGGAAGGGAATAAAGGCATGTAAGCAAATTAATGGGGTAAAAAATAAAATTGAGGGGGGCAAAAATCAAAATTTTGAAAACTTTCAAGGGTAAAAAAGTGACTCAAAATATCTCAGGAGGCATAAATGAAGTTCCAAAAATTTAAGGGGGGCCAGAAATTGAATTTCTTAAAATTTATAAGATAAAAAAAATAAAAATGAAAAATATGAGAGGGGGGCAACAGCCACCCCTCAAGCCTATGTGGCTTCGTTCCTGCTTGAGCATAAGTTAAACGAGCTGAGTTTTGGTATGTTTGAGCTTGACTTGTTTATTATCGAACTTGTACGCAAGCTATTCACGAACGGCTTGATTAATTTGCAACCTTAAATTACAATAAAGGAAAGTTAAAAATTAATGTAGATAGTTTAAAAAATGACTTCTATATACTTGGTTTGTATTGGAAATAAAAAATTCAAGCAAAAAAAATGAAGTCATGAATATGTTAATTAAGCTTATTCAAGCCTAAATTATAAATTTTTTATGAGTCTAAACACAATTTTTTTTATGAGCTTGTTCAAGATTCTACTAACAAGCTTGTTTGCGAACACAAATGAGTCGAGTCTAAGTATGCTTGAGCTTGGCTGCTTTATTAAACGAGCCTAAATTTAAGGCTTGGGCTTGGCTTGTTTACTAAATAAACGAACTCGAGCCAAACCCAAACGCTCATTTGCAGCCCTAGGCCCCAGCCATTTCTCAGCCATTGGATGCAAGACAGGATGACGTGGCATCATCCTGTTGGAACCTCTACAAGCCTCTGCATTTTAAATCCTTGCAGAGGATCGGAATTGATACAAAGTTACGTAAGGTGACCTCCATATGGCCAATATATCATATATCAGATTTTAAAACTGGCGATTGGATTAGGTACACTTTAATTTAATAGATTGTGATAAGATATACTTGAAATGATTCAGTGCATCTCTCTCATTTATTATAATGCAAACCGTATTCTTATGTAAGGTTTCTTTCTATTTTTAGATCCTTTTATAGCCTTTAAGAAAATTTAAATAAATGAACAAAAAAACAATTAAACAAGCCATATTGATCCTACAATTCCTAACCATCGGATTGGAAATTATTTTTTGGGACATTTGGTCTACTATGTACTTAATTATCCTACTCCACTTTGTGTATTGTCAAAGAAATTAAATTCCTTGAAAATCACATGGATGACTTAAAAGAAAGATTATAATTGAGAGGAAGACTGATTCATCGATTAGGCAACCCACAACTCCATTTTTCCCTCATACGGTCTCCAACTATACATTTTTTTTTTTTTTTGGGAAAATTATCCAGACCCCCTTAGATATTGAATTCCATACCAGTAGGCCCAGAGCACCATAATGTTTATCCATAACCCCCTCCAGGATTTTCTAAAGTCAACTTTAATTATTTAATGACAGATTTACCCTTTTTATTATTTTTATGGAGGGTTTTATTACCTTTTAATAGTGTAACTATTTTGCTAGCATTATGGTAAGTTTTTGAGATTTAATTCAATTCAAATTTTGATTTTTAATTGTGATATATCCGTTTATTGCTTTAAATAAATAAGTAAATTTACCTATTTATATAACAAAATAAATAAACGAATTTGGAAGTAAGTAAATTTACCTATATTTATTAACTAGAAACAAGTAAACTTATTTGGAATATTTATGTCTTTAAAAAAATAAGTAAAATTACCTATATATATAAACTAAAAATAAATAAATGTCTTTGGAAATAAGTAAATTTACCTATATATATTAACTAGTAATAAGTAAACTTATTTGGAAATAATTAAATTTACCTATTTATATGTATTTAAATAAATAAGTAAATTTACCAATAAATATAATCTAGAAAGAATAGTAATTTTATTTCACTTTTCTCTTTCACGAGGTATGATTTCCCTCTATTTCTCCTTTTTTTTTTTTATACCTTTTTTGAAATATGTTTTAGTTCTCATTTTCATTCTTATTTTTTGACTTTTTGATAGCAGACCCACACGTTGCAAATATGAATTTGTGTGTCTTTAAACAAATAAATAAATTTACCTATTTATATAAACTAGAAATAAATAAACGTATTTGGAAGTATGTAAATTTAACTATATTTATTAACTAGAAATAAGTAAATTTATTTGGAAATAAGTAAATTTACCTATATATATAAACTAAAAGAATAATAATTTTACTTATTTGGCACGTCGCAATGTGCTTCTTTCACTGGGGCATTTCGTCAAACATCTTCGGTGCTATTTCGGGATTATGGAGGATTAGGATCTGCAAGGTAAGCACGTAGAACAAGTTAGTGGCGTTTATGCACTTGGGTCCCAAACAACAATAATCTACTACTGCTCCACTGCTCGTGATTAAGCTGGAAACTGGGATTTGGTGGGGTTGCAAGGCAGCGAAGTAAATGGAACCGTCCATTTTGACACATTTATTTTAGGGGATTTGTCGCCGGCTGCAATTTCTTCCCACCCCGAGGATTTCTCACTGACTCTTCCACTCTCCGTCGAGGTCGGAGACCACTTCTTGCTACTGTAGAAATGTGTTTCTGCACAACTCTCATAATAGGGATATGATCATTTCTCTGCCGCCTAGAAATTCGGCTTGAGCTCATCCTAACCATTTTCGTCCCAAACTGAAACTAGTAAAAAATTTGAATTTCTAGTAATTAATTGAGGGTATATATGTCAGATCATATTAGATAGGTAAATATAAAATTCTGACTTTTTGGGAAGGGGTTTTGGGTCTACTACCACTACACTGGGGGGTTATGGCCGGGTTATATCCCTTTTTTTTAAGAGAAAATATTCCACCTAACATTGAAAAATGTAAGTGCTGCAATTTGTGTAAAATGTGTAATTGTTTGGTATCATTCTATACAATGAAGATAGAAGATATACGAGGTATGCGCGGTAGTAATTTCATGATTTTGAAAAAATGATACATGAGTACATCCTACTTGAAGTAAAACAGTGCTACCCATCAAGGGTAGCTCATTTGGTAAGGGTGAACTTCCCTTAGGAGCTATTTAAGGTAGGGAGGCTGTGAGAGATTTATTCCTCATGAAAATCCCTAGTCCCGGCGTGTAAGACCTGCCTTTGACCGGACCGGGAGGGGATTAGTCGAGGTGCGTATAAACTGGCTCAGACAGCCCTGATCGACCGTTGAACCCAAAAAAAAAAAAAAAAGTAAAACAGTGCGCTAGCTATTAGGTATAACAAACAAATTTATTGGACTCATTCATTAGCTAACATAGCTTCCAGTCTTTCACAGTCATTTTTTTGTATCAAGATAAATAATAATAATAATAATAATAATAATAAGCGTAAATTTAAGGCTTGGGCTTGGCTTATTTACTAACTAACGAACTCGAACAGAACCCTTATCGAACGTGTTTGCGAGCCTCTCATTTGCAGCCCTAGGCCCCAGCCATTTCTCAGCCATTGGCCGGATGCAAGACAAATGGCATTGTAACACCCCACACAGGGTAACCCCTATGCGGAAATGCCACAGTGACATAAAACACCAAGCGCTTATCTTTTGAGTAATTTCTTTTTAAAATTAACACAGTTTTTCAAAATACGCGTGCGGAAGTCTTTAAATATATTTTTTTTTTTCAACATCTCAACAATTAAAGATAGCGCTGAGTACTAGTTTGTATCCTGAGTACAGTCCCGTAATGTACCCAAATTTCAAAAACATCCATTTAGTTTAGTGAGTTAGATAGAGTCTCATGCAGATAACGTGTCATCATCTTAAAGAAAACACATAGCAGAAAAATAAACAAACACCAAAATTTACGTGGTTCGGCAAAATTGCCTACGTCCACGGTGAGTCATTTTTATTATTGTAATTCATATTACAAGAATACAATATCTTCTTGTCTCAATACATTCAGAAATATTCACATCCTTCCATATTCTCATATCTGTCAACAAATTTTATCATCAGCCAAATATCACATAAATAAATCATCATATCTGTAATTCATTTATATATATATTACAGAATATATCCATCACTTTTTCACAATAAATAGTTTTACAGTACATGCATGCTTTATGCATATGACAGATATACGATGCAATGCTCATGCAGTCATACCTGTCATTTTCTCTGTTCTGCTTTTCCTGCAAAACATCAACCATTCACACTGATGGTAACCTTATTTTAGGATTCACCATTTCACCATTTCATCATAACAGATGGCTACCTCATTTTTAAGGTACTCAACCATCTTAACCACAACAGCATCCCCGCCTTTTTAGGATGTATATCACCCAGTCCCCGCCTTTTTAGGACCTACCGCGATTGTCACTCATTGACAAGAGGATTTACGTACTGTTTTTAGCAAGGGTGATATATTAGTGCACTAACTGTTTCCAGGATCTTTTGTCCATCGGTGGTATCTCAACTCCTCGTTTCCACAGTTACAAAAATAATCATAAATGCATATGATTTTCTATGCAATATATTTCACATGTAACTGTGTCTCATGCCAGATGCAATTATTACATGCAATACATATGGCATACATCTCATATCAACAATTCATGTATGTCAATTCGTGCATACATTTCATAGTATATCAACTCAACATATATCTCATATCAACAGTTATATCAGTGATATACAAATAAATCATTCTGCTCACTCAACTTGAGCCACCACATGTAACTGTGCCACCACATGTAACTGTGCCACTGTAACACCCCGTACTTCTTCAAGTAACAATATTGTCCGCTTTGCCTGCACGCGTAACATGCGCGCCCATATACGCATATTCACATGACAAGTGTACGGTTTTATTTTCTCAAAACACATTGTTACTATTAGATGTATGGAATTTACTGATAAGCCCAGTCACTTTCTCATAACATCATCACCACATGCCATATGCCAATTTTATGTGCAATAATTATGGCAAATATCACAAGTATGTATTTTATACATAACAATTAACATGCTTCATCATGTTATTCATAATAGTAACAGCATGTTATAAACTTTACAAATATCACATGCATATATTAACAGTATATATATATGCTAATATGATTTCCATAACTTGTATTTCCAAGATCTTTCACTAATCATCCTGATTTTATAAAAATCAATTATTCATGATTTTTAACTATTTTCCAAAGACTCACAATTTGGAAGATAGTTAATTTTCTATCCACATGTATTTTTCTACAAAATAATCCATTCTAGGATACTTGTTTGATTTTTGTAGAATTTACCAAATTTTGTTAGATTGAAAAATCATACTAGAATAGTCAAAATACAATGAGGTCACATGGTAAGCCTTATGGTGCACCTTCACTATGCTCCATAATTTTCTAGGCTCTTTCATGCCTCCCAAACAGCAACTTTTGTACCCATTAATATCAACTTAATTTAATAGGATTTTTAAAAATAATTCCAAGTCAAAATGATATTCACAAGCACTAATTTGCAATTGAGGTTGTATGGTCTACTATGCACCTTCACCACACAGGATTATACATGCACACTCACGTACATGTTACGTCAATATTTTCCATCTTTTTGTCCAACTTTGCACACTTATATCTCCTTCGTTACTCATCCGATTTGGATGATTCAAGATGTTATAGAATCTGTGTGATACAAGCTTTCAAAATATCATGGTGGTGTATAACACCTCCCATCCGAACATATTTAAAAATGATGCCAAAGTAGGCTCGTTAATAAAATTTTTGATTTTTCGGCAACTTCGGTTTTCAATTTCTCTCACAATTCACATCCAATTGAAGTGATTCAAAGTTCTAAATTCATATAAAATCAATCTACACCATATATGTAAAAATCATAATTTTTCGGTAAACTATGAAAATACACCTTGTGCCTACTATTAAAGCTTCAAGGAAACTTTCTCTCTCTAGAAATTCCCATTCATCCATAGGTCTTTTTCCATGATTCTTGTCTCTAAAAATCCATAAATTCAAGCTTTACAATATACTCAAATTTCAGAATTTTCGGACATATGCACAATATACTACAAATTTTCAAAGTTTCAGTATTTCTAAACTTCAGAAAATTATAGAAATTAATCTACTCATCGGAAAATTCCCAAATTTGATACACATGATCCTGAGTTGATATAATTGATGGGAAAAATAGTCCCAAAGTTTCAGCTTTTCATTTTCATATAAAATAAAAATCCAAGATTTGAAATCCCCATATTTCATTTTCATGATTTAAACCCATCCAAAAACAGTTTTTATTGTTTAGGCCGTATCTTCTAGCTCATTTATCCAAATTTAATGAACTTTAGTATTCTGAAAAGAAGACTCGAAGATCTACAATTTCATATTTCACAACCGTAGCCTAAATTCAACATTTTCATAGTCAAAATAAGCAATTACTGTAGCCTTTCTATTTTGAACGAAAATATCTTTTGCTGAAAAACTAGTTTGAGTAAAACAGTCATAACTCTCCACACAAAATTCCAAATAAATCAATGTTGGATTCGTTAGAAAGGTAATTGAAAGACCTACAACTTTCATGAAGAAGGTTTAGATCAATTCGGCCTCTAACCAAGTCAATAATACCCAAACAGTATGCTCTATTTTGGAGCTCAATTTGTTCTAAATTTTCCTAGAACTTTCTAGGCAAACAAACACCTCCCAATTTCACCAAATCATGATATAAACTCATCAATTAAGATAAAATCAAGATAGAAAAGAATAGAAAATGCCGACCCACTATTATTTTCTTTCAAACTCAACATGAAATATGTAAGATAGTAGAACTCTACCTTGGTTGTGTGTGTGTTGAACTTCAAGTGCTTACTCCTTGCCAACTCAAAGAGTACTTCTCACTCTTTTCTTTCTCTAAATTCTTTCTTCTCCACTACTTGTGTATTCATTAGCATTTGAAATGTGGTATTTATAGAGAAATGATTCATCCTCCATTCTCAAATTTATCTACCACTCTTACATTCATCCATCATTCTCATCTTCCATTCTCAAATTTATCCACCATTCTTACATTCATCCATCATTCTCATCTTCCATTCTCAAATTTATCCACCATTCTTACATTCATCCATCATTCATATATACCAACCATTCACATTTTAGATGTCACCCAAGGGTGTACATAAATTCTCATGCACCCTTCTTAATTGATGACCACATGGCACATTTCATTGCCCAATGGCAAAATGCCAAGTGTGCAATAAATAAAATAAAATGATAATAATTAAGAAAATTTACTATTGAAAATTTCGGGGTCTCACAGGCATCATCCAGTTGAAACCTCTACAAGCCTTTGCATTTTAAATCCTTGCAGAGGATCCGAATTGATGCAAAGTTACATAAGGTAACCTCCATATGGCCAATTGCATATCAGATTTTAAAAACTGGCGATTGGATTAGGTACACTTTAATTTAAAAGATTGTGATAAGATATACTTGAAATGATTCAGTGCATCTCTCTCATTTATTATAATGCAAACCATATTCTTATGTAAGGTTTCTTTCTATTTTTAGATTCTTTTATAGCCTTTAAGAAAATTTAAAATAAATAAACAATTAAACAAGCCATATTGATCCTACAATTCATAACCATTGAAACGGAAATTATTTTTTGGGACATTTGGTCTACTCTGTACTTAATTATCCTACTCCACTTTGTGTATTGTCAAAGAAATTCCTTGAAAATCACTTGGATGACTTTAAAAGAAAGATTATAATTGAGAGAAAGACTGATTCAACGATTAGGCAACCCATAGCCTGCTAGAGTTTTACAGCCATAGTATTTTATCTATATTTTCGACAGTAGGAAGCCCTTCAAAGTTTCAATTACAAACTACCGAACTGTGCAGAATATTTTTTTCTCTCTGCTATGAAGGGCTTCTTACTATGGAAAATTTTTAGGGGGGTTTTGCATAGAGCCACCCGCTGGTAGGGGTGTGCAAAAACCCATTCAATCCGCCGTACCCACTCGACCCCACCAGAACCAACCCGCAACCCGCGGTTACATATCTCATGGCAAGCGGGGTCGGGTGGTTGAGATAGAAATTCTATGAGTAGGATTGGTTGGTGGGTGTCAATACCAAAACCCGCTCAAGACCCGCCACCCGCTAACATTTATATATAAATATATTTATATTTATATAAATAATAAATTTACATAAAATGATTTAAGATACTTGTTATAAATTTTAAATAAAATACATGTTAGAAAAGTTAGAAAGTAGAAACCATAAAGGCCAAAAACAAAATACATGCTATAAAATTATAGCTATTTCTTTGCCATCAAATTGCACTGTAAAATGTTGGATAGATCCTCCAAAGCATTTAAATTTTATATTATAAAGTGGTGATGTGTTTGTTCTTCATCATATTCAATGTTCAAATGCGAGTGGAATCACATTGATCTACACATGAGATGTCTCTCTTTCTACTTTGTTTATTATCTTTGCCAATTGATAAACATTCTTCATCCTTTTTGCTTAGGAAGTTTCTGTAAATTTTGAGCAGAATTTCATCCCATTGTCAAATATACTCACCCTATTTTATATGAATGTGCCTCCCTAATTCTTCTTTCTTATTTATATTAATATGTATATACTTTCAATTTATGTGCCTTACATCATTTTTATAATTTTCGTATTTATATTTTAAATAGTTTATGGAGGAGTCCCATGAGAATTATAGCTTAATCATTAAAGAACACAAAATTGTACTGTTAGATACAAATTTGAGGTGTTTTTAATTTGCTTGTTCAAAGGAGTTTAGAGATTTTAGGTGTCTATAAAAAAATTTATTATTGATTGACCCACCCAATCCGCTTACCCGCCGATTGAAATCCACCAATTTTTTAAATAAACCCGCTGATTATTAAGGTGTGCGGGTCGGTTGGCGATTGAGAGGATTAGCCACCCACCAAAGGTGGGTTGGTTGGCTGTTTTACCCTCCACCCGCCCCCAACTGACCCGTGCACACCCTTACCCGTTGATCTCATGCACTTCTCTGTTCTCTTATTTTCCTTTGTCAGTCCGCCAATCGATTGCAATAGTGCCGACCAGAAATATAAATTTGAAAGAGTAAAAATCACAAGACACACTGATTACAATTTGATTAGAAATAACACAAATTGGAAAATTTGGATTGGAAAGAGCAGAAATTACAAAAATCTGAGTGAAATCAGCAGCAATTGCAATTACAATACGTGAATCTCCTCTTTTACCACAATAAGAAGAGAGAAAGACACATAGTGAAGACAAAATTGCAATTGATTGAAACAGTCAAATCAATCGTACCTAAAAGGAGTGGCAATTATAAATGATTTGGCATGAAATAACAAAAATTGACATGAAATAGCAAAATTCCAAATATTTGCATGAAATAGCAAACAAATTACAAAATTTGGATCGGAAGGAGCAGAAATTGAAAAAAAAATGGAGTGGAAACAGCAGCAATTGCAATTACAATTGGAAATTGCAATATGTGAATCCTCTCTTTTACTGCAACGAGATGAGAGAAAGACACAAAGTGAATGTAAAATTGCAATTGATTGAAACAGTCAAATCAATCGTACTTGGAAGGAGTGGCAATTTACAAATGATTTGGCATGAAATAGCAAAAATTGGCAAAAAATAGCAAAATTCCAAAAATAGCATGAAATACCAAAAATTGAGTTGGCAATGGAAAAAATTGAATTCAATTGAAGATTGAAAATAGCAAAAATTGGCATGAAATAGCAAAATTCCAAAAAATTGCATGGCATAGCAAAAATTGAACTGACAATAGCAAAAATTGAAATCAATTGAAAATTTTCCACCGATTGCATATCAACTTTTTTATGATATGTATAGAAATATTCCACCAGACATTGAAAAATGAGTAATTGTTTGGTATCATTCCATACAATGAAGATAGAAGATATACGAGGTATGCACGGTGGTAATTTCATGATTTTGAGAAGATGATACAGGCCCGTTTGGAAACAGAAGCAAAAGAGAAGTAGAAGCATAAGTCAGTTGCATTTGGATACTATATTTTAAAGTGCTTCTGGTACTAGAAGTGTTTTTACTGCTTGTTTGGATATCATATGAAGAAGTTGCTTTTAATTATGAATTGACACAATTACCCTTGACAATAAAATTACAAATAATTTTATTTATGAGGATAAATAATATGAATAATATTATTTAATAAATAATATGAATGATATAAATAATAAATAATTTAAATAATCTCATTTATAATTATAATTTGGGGTTCAAATTAGCGGTCCACTCCTTAATAGGGTAGATGGGACATGTATTTTGAAAAATCGACCGTTGGATTAAATGCTCGTATTATGTTTGTCATGCCTGCAAAAAAAATCACAGTGATCCAACGGTTGGTTTATGAGAAAACTAACGGATGAGTTAGGTTATTATGTGGGGGATATGAAGGGAAAAAAAGTTATTTTAGTTATTTTTGTAAGGGCAATATTAGTATTAGGGAATTTTTGATATAAAAAGCAGAATCACAAAAAGGAAAATCACCCAACTGGCGATTCTCACAAAAGCAGCTTCTTTGGCTTTTGGGTGATTTTAGAAGCTGCTTTTTTTTTTTTTTTTTTTTGCCAAACGGGTGAACAAACAGCTTTTGATAGGGAGAAGAAGCTAGCTTCTTTGGCTTTTGCTTCTCAATCCAAATGGGCACACAGTACGTCCTACTTAAAGTAAAACAGTGCTTTTAGGTATAACAAACAAATTCATAGGATTCATTCATTTGCTAACATGGCTTTCAGTCTTTCACATTCATTTTTTCGTATCAAGATAAAAAAAAAAAAAAAAAAAAAGAATTCAACTTTTGCATCACCTTACAATTTGCTATGTATTACCATATAAGACCTCAATTCTCTCCATAATATCTTCTCTCTTGATTATATTCTAATTGATTGTAATATTGGGATTTCATTGTTTGTCTTATTGTAATTGATTGTAATATTGAGATTTCCTTATTTGGGTCTTCCCTTTTATTATAAATAAGCAATTTGTGTGTGAAGCTTTGAAACACACAAAACCATTAAGCAAAACTGGTTTGTCTACATGTTCACGAGCAGGGGCGGAGCTAGAATTTTATCAATGTGGGGGCAAATTTTTTATTTTTTATTTTCTAAACAATAACAATCTATCCTTACCCTAGCAAATGAATATCGATGCATTTTTCATATGCTCAAATATGAAGTCTCTATCCCTTAAGAGGGGAAACATATGCCATTAGAGTATTGCCAATGCATTCATATAATTTGATATGTCAATGCCAAAATTTGCCACCTTAAATGGTACCAAATGGATCAGTGCCAAATTTTGTCACATATGTGCTCTAACACATTAATAATGGTATATTTTGGTATTTCCCATTTTTTGAAGGGAAAGTATGATATTGTACAAATGACAATTGTCATTTGAGGTATCAAATTTGGCAACCCCCAAAATTTGGTATCTCAAATGATACACATTTGGAGCAATTTATTTGGGTGCCAATGCCAAGTTTTGACAATGGTAACTCAAATGGTATACCATTAAAGATGCTCTTAGACCAACATGTCATTTACTATGTAGGGACACTTAAAAACTCATTAATAATATCAAATTTAATCTTATAAAATCTATAATTATAAGTGTCTAATCATATTTTTACCCTAAAAGAAATAGTGAGAGGAGAGAGACTCAAAGACCTCATCACGTGTGACCTAAACACCTATTAAATTTAAATTTCTTTACTTTTTAAAAGAATATAAAAACTTTAAAACTAAAACTAAAGTTTTAAAGGTTTTTCAAAAACAATATAGTGGGGGCAATTTTAAAAATATTTTAATTTTTAATTTTTTTTGAATTAACCTCAAAAAATTTTCAATTTTGGGTGGGGGCAGTGGGGGAAATCCACCCCTATTCACGAGTCTGCTAACAAGTTTGTTCACGAAGACAAACGACTCGAGCCTATGTGTGCTTGAGCTTGGCTTGCTTATTAAACG
Source organism: Hamamelis virginiana (assembly GCA_017140935.1). NCBI lineage: Eukaryota > Viridiplantae > Streptophyta > Magnoliopsida > Saxifragales > Hamamelidaceae > Hamamelis > Hamamelis virginiana. The sequence continues at coordinate 26,131 of JAESVK010062061.1, forward strand.
AGCCTAAATTTAAAGCTTGATTTTGGCTTGTTTACTAAATAAACGAACTCGAACCAAACTCTTATCGAATGCGTTTGCAAGCCGCTCAGCTCATTTTCAGCCCTAGACAAAAGATAAGGCATTTGTGACAACATGTCGTCACAAAAGTCCTGTTTAGTATAATGATGGTTCTTGAACCCCTCGGAAGACTCCAGTCCAATTGCTGGCACTCTCTCTTCAGTCTTTTCCCCTCTCTTCGCTGGTTCAATCCAATGATTTCAGTCATTGGAACTTTGGAAGTTATATTCCCCATAAAATACCATCCCACTTTAGGCCTAATGTCAAAGAAAAAATAGATGTTTAATAATGAGGCCACTAATACCACTATGGTTTGATATCCTTAATTACTTGGATGACTTTTTAAAGGAAAATTTGTTGTCAAAGAGATGGCATCGATTGACCCATATTTTTAAGCTTTAATTTTATTTATTCATGGTTTGCAAACTTTAAAATGGAAATTGTATTTTTGAGAAACCAATAGTTGGATTTGATGTTTCTCTCATACACGTTATATTTACCAAATATCAAGTGATCGAAGATTAAGAGCTACTTTATACATAACAATGAAAAACGGTAACATTTTTTATTTATTAGAAATAGGACTTTAAGAATCGAATGACCACTGATGTCCGATCAATGTAAATATTTGTTACATGGAAGGCATTAGAAAGGTATCTAATCTAACGGTGGATTTCTTAGAATACAACTCTCACGTTGGATTTTGCAAACCATGAATAAGAATATATATGGGTCAACCAAACATGTCCCATTGTTAAATTACATGATAATTTTAATTTTTATTCAATTAACCTATAAGCAGAAGATAAGTCTCTAACTACACATTGAAAGATGTAAGTGCTGCACTTTGTGTTAAATATATGGGCAATTGCCTAATTGCTTATTTAAAAATCATTCCATACTGTGGACAGTGTACACAATAGCAACTCCTTGACTTTGGGAAGAGAGTGCAATCCTACCATTCCTACCTAATTAAAATAACTTATCAGACTCAACCCAAAATGTTTTGATAATGATTTTATACATTTATTTATTTATTTGGTGCAATTTGTGTATACAATCCTTTTATTTCCTCAGTCTAAATCAACCCTATGAATACAAATTTCATTTGAATAAATGTATGTTGATGGAGAATCTGAAAATATACTCCTGGTGTAACTATTCAAATCAGTCAACTTTAATTTGATCAGTCATATATTCATTTTTTTTTCCCAATTTTTTTTTTCCTTTTGGCTAGAAGTTTAAAATATTCATTTGTTGAACCAACAATCAGAGTGATCAAGAAGACTGAAAATCAAAGGGAAATAATGGTTATATAGTATAAGTTCCGACATGAGCATTTTATACTACTAAGTTGAAGGATTTTTTTTAACATAATAAATAGACAAACAAATTTGGAATTCTCACGGATCTCATAGTATAAAATTGAACCTCTTGGTATAATTAAAGCTCTAAATTCAAAAATATTTGGATAATTTTTCCAAAAAAAGATAAAAAAATCCACGCTCATAATGCATCAAAGTAGAACTCAACATACTAATATTCAAATTCAACAACAAACAACCACACTACCTTAAAATGAATCATATCAACTGCATAATATGTGTGTGTATATACAGAAATGATCCTATCACCATATACGAAGCTCATAGATAATTGTGTGATGCATATTTTGAAAAGCTTATTGTTGGATTAGATATTGTACTTATGCATATAATGTATGCCAAAAATTACAGTGATTTAACGATCAATTTCTCATAAATGTCATTGAAAAAAACTGTAACGTACAGTTTTCAACGGTCACAATTTTTCATAGCTATATTTTAAAATTTTGCATAAGAACAAAAAAATCACAGTTTTTTATTGTGACATTTTTTAAAAACCAACCGTTGGATTACAGTAATTTTTGGCAGACATGATATTCATTGGAGGGATACCTGATTCAATGATTGATTTTTCAAAATATGTTTTGCAATTGTCCCAATGGAGTTATGGAGGTCACCTAACACAAAGGTGCACCTTATATTAGCATCTCAGTATAAAAAAGTCTGTTATAGGGTGCACCTTATGCAAAGTCAATCCTGTCTTGCATCCAATGGATGAGAAATGGTTGGGCACAAAAACGACCAGCCAAACTCGTTCAACAACCAAGCTATCATTCTAGATTTTGGAAAAAAAATTTGCCTTTTTTTAAAATAAATAAATAAATAAATAAAACAGGAATTGATTTTGTCAGAAAGTTTAAAGGATTTTGGTTTGACAAATACGCTTGGTTTGGCTGTTGAGCCTGCACCATGCGGCTCAACAAAACGCCACCATTTTGGGTGGCCAAACCAAGCCTCTAATTTTTTACTTGGCCTTTTGGTCAATGTAAAATATGTATTTTAGAAAACCGACTATTGGATTGAATAATCTTTCTATGTATGACAAGGATGTCAAAAATCACAGTGATCTGACGGTCGATTTCTGAAATACAGACTGTGAATATGAAATACACACTATTAAGCTTTTTCACAGTCTGCATTTCATAAACCGACAGTCAAATCACTATGATTTTTAGCATGCCTGTCATACATAGGAAGAATATTCAATCCAACGGTCGGTTTTTCAAAATACTCGTTTTACATCTGCCAAAGCCAGATAAAAAATTAAATGCTTGGTTTAGCCACCCAAAACAGTGGCGTTCTGCTGAGCAACATGGTGCGTGCTCAGCAATGAAACCAAACGCTTAATAAATCTAACTTTTTTTTTTTACTTTTTTCATTCCCAAAAGAATGGTTTTATACTTTTCTCATGGTATAAGGTGTGGGTAGAGGGAAATAACCAAATATGAAATGGTTTGAGTGTCAGAATAGGGAATAGGGTGTAGGGAAGGGAATTAATGAGGTAAAAAATAAAATTGATGGGGCATAAATCAAATTTTTTGAAAATTTTCAAGGTAAAAAAAGTGACTCAAAATATCTCAGGGGCGTAAATGAAACTCCAAAAATTTCAAGGGGGCGGAAATTGAATTTCTTAAAATTTATAAGGTAAAAAAAATAAAAATGAAAATATGAGGGGAGGCAACGGCCACTCCTCAAGCCTATCTGGCTTCGTTCCTGCTCGATCCTAAGTTAAACGAGCAGAGTTTTGGTATGTTTGAGCTTAATTGGCTTCTTTATTATCGAACTTGTTCGCGAGCTATTCACGACCGGCTCGATAAATTTACAAAAGGAAAGTTAAAAATTAATATAGATAGTTTAAAAAATGACTTCTATATACTTTGTTTATATTGGAAATAAAAAATTCAAGCAAAAAAAAAAATAAAGTCATAAATATGTTAAGCTTATTCAAGCCTAAATTATAAATTTTTTTTAAGTAAACACAAGTTTTTTATGAGTTTGTTCACAAGCCTACTAACAAGCTTGTTCACGAACACAAATGAGCCGAGCCTAGACGTGCTTAAGTTTGGCTTGATTATTAAAGGAGCCTAAATTTAAGACTTGGGCTTGGCTTGTTTACTAAATAAACGAACTCGAGTCGAACCCCTTGTCAAACGTGTTTGCAAGCTGCTCATTTGCAGCCCAAGGCCCCAACCATTTCTCAGCCATTGGATGCAAGATAGGATGACATGGCATCATTCTGTTGAAACCTCTGCATTTTAAATCCCTACAAAGTATCGGGAATGATGCAAAATTACATAAAATGACTTCTATATGGCCAATTGCATACAAGATTTTAAAAACTCGCGATTGGATTAGGTACACTTTAATTTAAAAGATTGTGATAAGATATACTTGAAATGATTCAGTGCATCTCTCTCATTTATTTTAATGCAAACCATATTCTTATGTAAGGTTTCTTTCTATTTTTAGATTCTTTTATAGCCTTTAAGAAATTTTAAAATAAATGGAAAAAAAAAAAAAAAAAAACAATTAAACAAGCCATATTGATCCTACAATTCCTAACCATCGGATCGGAAATTATTGTTTGGGACATTTGGTCTACTCTGTACTTAATTATCCTACTCCACTTTGTGTATTGTCAAAGAAATTCCTTGAAAATTAATCACTTGGATGACTTTAAAAGAAAGATTATAATTGAGAGGAAGACTGATTCAACGATTAGGCAACCCACAGCTCCACTTTACCCTCATACAGTCTCCCACTATACATTTTTTTTTTTAAAGAGAAAATATTCCACCTAACATTGAAAAATGTAAGTGCTGCAATTTGTGTAAAATGAGTAATTGTTTGGTATCATTCCATACAATGAAGCTAGAAGATATACGAAGTGTTAGCCTAAATGGGTCCAACATATGTTATATGGTTTCAATGATAACAAACAATTGCCACTGCATTATCCTAATGTCTCGTACTTAAGTGTTAAATTTGTAAGATAGAATTTGAAGAAAGACAAGAACAAACAAATAGACAACAAAATCCAAGAAATGGAGGCTCAAGTTTTGAAAATATTACTATTCCTCACATATTATCCTATTCCCAGAAAAACTATTTCCCTATAAAAAATTTGGCTAAGTATGAAAAATGAATTTTTGATATCTTGAGATTTTCAAAATAATTTTTGGAGGTAATTGATCCCTATATACTAATTAACTGAACACAGTCTTAAGGGAGTTTTTATACATGGTGTATAATACCCTACTCGATAGATCAATTTTTGAGACTGCTGACGAAAATTATTTTTTGTACTAAAATTGATTTTTTTACATTTGATTTATTGGGAATTTGATTTTCTAATATTTTTCATTGAATCCAAATGGGGGGTGCTTCCTTATTTACATTGTAAACTTAAGTAAATGAAAGTAAAAGTAATTGAAAGTAAAATGCAACCATTTAAATGTTTATATGTAAATAAGTATCCTGCAGGAATAGTTGACAGGTATGCTGCTGGAATAATTGACAAAGCATGCCGCCGAAATATTTGACCTTATAAATGCTGATTCAAATATGGCTGCACCTCCTAATGGATTTGTTCCATTTTTCAAACCTGTTTGAATATGCAGATTGCCATGACGCTCCTCCTAAACGCTCCAACATATAGCTGATGTCTAAGGCTATAAATACTCTTGCCATGAAGCTTAATTGAACAACCAATCAAATACACTATTGTAGCTTACAAGTGTTCATCATTCTTGTGTGATTCAATTCCTGTAATTTTCTCCATGAGCCAATTAGTTTAAATCTTTGAGAGATATTATTGAGAGCTTATTTGATGTATTCTCAGTTTTGTTGAGAGTCATATTAGTGCTCATTCATCTTCATTTGTATTTCTTGTGAGTTTAAGGTTTTGTATAAACTTTGTTTGGTGAGAGTCTTCCACCGTGAAAGAAGGCTGTGTAAAGGTTTGAATCTCCACCGGAAGTGAGATTGATAGTGGATTAATCCTTGAGACGCAGATCTTAAGCGTGGACTTAGGCGGAGACCGAACCATGTTAAAATCCTTGTGTTTGGATCTCTCGAACTCTATCTCTTGCATTTAAATTTATTTACTTGCTTTATATTTTGCTGAGTTAAAATTTAATCTTGCATTCTAGTTATCAAAAGTTTGAGTTTTCAAAAACACTCTATCTCATTTATAAATTAGTTTTTAAATTGCCAATACTCTATTCACCCCCCTCTAGAGTATATTTTGGGCCAACATGAGGTATGCACGGTAGTAATTTCATGATTTTGAGAAGATGATACAGTACATCCTACTTAAAGTAAAATAGTGCTACCCATCAAGGGTAGCTCAATTGGTAAGGGCGAACTCGCCTTGGGAGCTATTTAAGGTAGGGAGGCCGTGTCCTCATGAAAATCCCTAATCCCGATGTGGAAAGCCTACCTTTGATCGGACCGAAGAGAAGATTAGTCGAGGTGCGCGTAAACTGGCCCGGACACCCTTGACCGTAGAACTAAAAAAACAAAAAGTAAAACAGTGCTATTAGGTATAACAAATAAATTTATTGGATTCATTCATTAGCTAACATGGCTTTCAGTATTTCACATTCATTTTTTCATATCAAGATAAATAAATAAATAAAATTCAACTTTTGCATCACCTTACAATTTGCTATTTATTACCATATAAGACCTCAATTCTCTCCATAATATCTCATCTCTTGTTTATATTCTAATTGATTGTAATATTGGGATTTCATTGTTTGTCTTTTACTGTAATTGATTGTAATATTGAGATTTCCTTATTTGGATCTTCCCTTTTATTGTAAATAAGCAATCTGTGTGAAGCTTTGACACACACAAAACCATTCAGCAAAACTGGTTTGTCTACATGTTCACGAGCCTGCTAACAAGTTTGTTCACAAACACAAACGAGCCAAGCCTATGTGTGCTTGAGCTTGGCTTGCTTATTAAACGAGCCTAAATTTAAGACTTGGTTTTGGCTTGTTTACTAAATAAACAAACTCGAACCGAACCCTTATCGAGCGCGTTTGCGAACCGCTCAGCTCATTTCCAGCCCTAGACAAAAGATAGGGCTTTTGTGACAACAACATGCATGTCGTCACAAAAGTCATGTTTAGTATAATGATGGTACTTGAACCCCTCGGAAGACTCCAATCCAATTGTTGGCACTCTCTCTTCAGTCTTTTCCCCTCTCTTTGCTGGTTCAATTCAATGATTTAAGTCATTGGAACCTTGGAAGTTATATTCGACCATAAAATACCATCCCACTTTAGGCCTAATGTCAAAGAAAAAATAGATGTTTAATTAATGAGGCCACTAATGCCACTATGGTTTGATATCCTTAATTACTTGGATGACCTTTTAAAGGAAAATTTGTTGTCAAAGAGATGGCATCGATTGACCCATATTTTTAAGCTTTAATTTTAATAATTCATGGTTTGCTAACTTTAAAATGGAAATTGTATTTTTGAGAAACCAATAGTTGGATTAGATGTTTCTCTCATACACGTTATATTTACCAAATATCAAGTGATCGAGGATTAAGAGCTACTTTATACATAACAATGAAAAACTGTAACATTTTTTTATTTATTAGAAATACGACTTTATGAATCGAATGACCACTGATGTCCAATCAATGCAAATATTTTTTACATGCAAGGCATTAGAAAGGTATCTAATCTAACGGTGGATTTCTTAGAATACAACTCTCTCGTTGGGTTTTGCAAACCATGAATAAGAATACATATGGGTCAACCAAACATGTCCCAACCATGAATAAGAATACATATGGGTCAACCAAACATGTCCCATTGTTAAATTACATGATAATTTTAATTCTAATTCAATTAACCTATAAGCAGAAGATAAGTCTCCCACTACACATTGAAAGATGTAAGTGCTGCAATTTGTGTTAAATATATGGGCAATTGCCTAATTGCTTATTTAAAAATCATTCCATACGTACAGTGGACAATGTACCCCAATAGCAACTCCTTGACTTTGGGAAGAGAGTGCAATCCTACCCAAATTGTTTTGATGGTTATTTTATTCATTTATTTATTTATTTGGTGCAATTTGTGAATACAATCCTTTTATGTTGATGGAGAATCTGAAAATATACTCCTGATGTAACCATCCAAATCAATCAACTTTAATTTGATCAGTCATATATTCCTTTTTTTTTTCCTTTTGGCTAGAAGTTTAAAATATTCGTTTGTTGAACCAACAATCAGAATGATCAAGAAGACTGAAAATCGGAGGGAAAAAAATGGTTATATAGCATAAGTTCCCGACATAAGCCATTTTATAATACTAAGTTGAAGGAATTTTTGTTTTTGTTTTTTTTTTTTAACTTAATAAATCGACGAACAAATTTGGAATTCTCAAGGACCTCATAGTATAAAATTGAACCTCGTGGTATAATTAAAGCTCTAAATTCAAAAACCTTTGGATAATTTTTCCAAAAAAAGATAAAAAAAATCCACACTCATAATGCATCAAAGTAGAACTCAACATACTAATATTAAAATTCAACAACAAACAACCACACTGCCTTGAAATGAATCATATCAACTTTATAATATGTGTGAGTATATACAGAAATGATCCTATCACCATATATGAAGCTTATAGATAATTGTGCGATGCATATTTTTGAAAAGTTAATTATTGGCCGGATTAGATATTGTACTTAAGCATGTAATGTATGCCAAAAATTACGGTGATCCAATGGTCAATTTCTTAGAAATGTCACTGAAAAAAACTGTAACAGTTTTTAACGGTCACAATTTTTCATAGTTATATTTTAAAATTTTGCATAAGAACAAAAAAAAAAATCATAGTTTTTTATTGTGACATTTTTAAAAAAATCAATCGTTGGATTACCGTGATTTTTGGCATGCATAATATTCATAGGAGGGATATCTAATTCAATAATCGGTTTTTTAAAATATGTTTTGCAATTGTCCTAATGGAGTTATGGAGGTCACCTTATGCAAAGGTGTACCTTATATTAGCATCTCAGTATTAAAAAGTCTGTTATAGGGTGCACCATGCAAAGTCAATCCGATCCTTATCAGGGGTTTAAAATGCAAAAGTCTGAGATGCCGTTCCGTTTGGGCGATTTAAAATCCCGCCCAAATGCCAAACGCCCAATTCCTCTCTCCTCCACTTCCTCCTCCTGTGATGCGGCGGAAGATATAAACAAGGGAATCGTCTACGCGAATCCTTGAACTCCTTGAAGAACACAAGGAAAAAGAGATAAAACGATCTCAAGTAATCTTATTAATAAAAATAATCAAAGTTATCCTTGACCCTTAGGTCTACAACCCTATTTATAACAAACTACTCATTGTGGAATAAGGAAACATAAACATAAGGAAACTCTAATAATAAGGAAACTAATTAGAAACAACTTAGGAAACTAACTAGATAGGAATAATCTTCTTAAAACAGATAAACTTGGATAAAATCTAATCCTGGATCGATCCAAGTGCAGAAATTCTTGTTCTTTCCTTCTTTGCTTGCTTCTTGCCAATTTGTTCCATAAATCGATCCGCCATTTGATCTACATCAATCTCCTCCACTTGAGAAAAACTCGACCTCGAGTTCAAGTTCGGATATAATGGCGCTTTCTCATGATACTTATACAAATCCGAAACATTGAAGGACTTTGAAATCTTCATATCAGCGGGCAAATCAATGACATAAGCATTGTCGTTCAACTTCTTAAGAAACTTGTAAGGACCATACTTCTTCGGTTTAAGCTTAGCATATGTACCTACAGGAAATCTTTCACGGCGTAAGAACACCATCACCAAATCCCCAATATCTTCGATCTCCTATGCTTGTCAACACTAGCCTTTATCTTGGCATTATTTTCCTCCAATTTCTTCCTTACCTCCTCTTGTACTTCTTGAGCTTGTCTAACCATTAGCTTCAACGGCTGTGCTCACACCTGGACCCTTAGGTAGTTTCACCAAATCAACCGCATGCCTTGGTGGAGTCACATATAAAAGAGAAAAATGCGATCTCCCAATAGAACTATGGACGGCACTGTTATAAGTAAATTCACATTGTGGCAAAGCATAATCCCATTGCTTAGGTATACCTCCACAAACACAACGAATTAAGTTCCCCAAGGTCCTATTAGTTACCTCCGTTTGTCCATCCGTTTGAGGATGTGCTGTGGTGCTCCGATTGAGAGAAGTGTCGAACATCCTCCACAAAGTAATCCAAAAATGGCTTAGGAATTTGATGTCTCGATCGAAAGTGATAGACGTGGGTACTCCATGCAAATGAACCACTTCTCTAAAGAACAACTTGGCTATGTGAGAGGCATCCGAAGTTTTTCGGCATAGAATAAAATGGGCCATCTTGGAAAAACGATCCACTACCACGAAAACAGAATCTACCCCGTGTTGAGTAAGAGGTAGCCCCAACACAAAATCCATAGAAAGATCCACCCAAAGAGTGTCGGGTACGGGTAATGGCATGTAAAGACCCATATTTTGTGATTGCCCCTCGGATGATTGGCAAATATAACACTTTGTCACAAAATTACCAACATCCTTCCTCAGTTGAGGCTAAAAGTAACGCTCCGCTAATGTAGCGAAGGTCTTGTGTCTCCCTAAGTGACCACTTAATCCTCTACCATGTAGGTCTCGGATAAGCTTCTCACGCAATGACGATAGAGGGACGCACAAGTTATTGCCTTTAAACAAAAGCCCATCTTTAAGCAAATAGTCAATCACCGGTTGGTTGGCGACGCATTTAGCCCAAACTTCTTTGAAGTCCTCATCCTTTTCATAGAGCTCTTTTAAGAACTCAAAGCCCACAATTTCTTGAGTCAAAGTAACAAGTAAGCTCACATGCCTACTCAAGGCATCCGCAACTCGATTTTGAACCCCGGACTTGTGTTGAATGTTGAAAGTAAACTTTTGCAAGAAAGCTGCCCACCTCATGTGCATTCCATCCAACTTCTTTTGACTATTGACAAACTTCAAAGCTTGATGGTCGATGTAAAGGACAAACTCCTTTTGAATTAAGTAGTGCTCACAATGCTTCAAGGCTCTAAATACTGCGTAGAACTCTTGATCATATGTCATTACTACAAAAAAATCCTACAAAAACGGTTTTAAACCGTTTTCATAATCCTTTGAAAACGGTTGCGGAACCGTCCTCAAGACGTGTGTTTTCAAAGGGTAGTAGTCCTTCGAAAACGATTCATAACCGTTGTTATTACTCCATATACTAAAACGGTTTTGGAACCTTTTTAAATATTCTACATACGAAAAACGGTTTTAAATCGTTTTCAAAAGGGGCACATATGAAAACGGTTTAAAACCGCTTTCAAATATGCCGCGTACAAAAACGGTTAGAAATAAATCTAAAAGTCTCTCGGTCCTAGTTATCAAACCCGAACCGGCCCGGCCGGTCGGACCAATGAACCGGACTCCTAATGGGTCTTGGGTTTATTATTGGACTGGATAAGGAAGTGAACTGCCTTGAACCGGTCAATTAATAATTCAAACTTTTTTTAATGAAAGTTGCATTCCTTGAGGTTTGAACTCCTAACCTCTTTAAAAGAAAGAGGATGGGGGCCTTTACCACTAAGCTATGCTTTACTTGTTGTTATTATAATGTAATATATAAAATATAACCTTATTACATTCATATACTTGTAAAAATCTCAAATATATTTAAAATAATATATATTTTATAATTAAGTGGTCCGACCGTTGACCCGGTGGTTGAACCAGTGACCTAACCACCCGACCTCTTGTCCAAGTCGATGTCTGGTCCGGTTCTAATAACTATGCTCTCAGTTTATAGTAAATAATATATGATGAATAAGGCTATAATTATCAGACTCGGTCATGATTATCAGACCCGACTAGCGTGGCAAAGGATGTGGGTCACCGGTTGAATCATTTGGTTAACGATTGGACATTAAATTTTATAAATATATTATTTTAAATATATTTATGTCTAATATATATAAGTATAAAAAACTAAAATACTTTTACTTTAATTTTCTTTTAAATACTTAACACCAACCAAAACTTGGATTAGTGGTAAAATGTAATAGCATAATTAAATATTTTAACACATGGTTCAGTGTTCGAACCATGAGAATAGCATTCACATTTTATATAAAATAATATTTTATAGTTTATGTGAGAAAACAGAAAGACCATTTTCTCTGGTTTCTTTCTAAAAAAGTTTCCAAAACCGTCTTAATAATATGCCAATCAAAGACGGTCACAAAATAACCGTTGTTAAATATTACTAAACTAAAATGGTCTTGAAAACCACTTTCTTTGGTTTCTTTCTAAAACGGTTTCCAAAACCGTTTTCTTTGCATCTTTTTGTAGTAGTGTGTGCTCCACTGTTGACGGGATTCACTTAGTTTCTCACTAAAGAATGCCACTGGACGCTTCTCTTGTGACAAAACAGCCCCAACTCCTACTCCACTAGCATCGCATTTCACTTCAAAAACATTCTCAAAGCTCGGTAAGGCTAGAACAGGAGTTGTACACAATTTCTCTTTGATTTTGACAAAGCTCTTTTCCGCTTCATCACCCCAAAAGAAACGACCCTTCTTCAAGCACTTCGTGATTGGCGCTACTATGGTGCTGAAATTTCTGATAAAACGGCGGTAGAAAGTAGCTAACCCATGGAAACTTTTCACTTCGGTGACAGTTTTGATTGTAAACCACTCTCGAATCGCACGCACCTTTTCTTCATCAACATGAATGCCATTAGCACTCACCACATAACCCAAGAACAACAAATTGTCTGTCATAAAGCTGCACTTCTTGAGGTTTATAAACAATTGGCTGTCCTTTAAAATGACCAATACTTCACGCAAATGCTTCATATGTTCCTCTTTCGTCTTGGAATAGGTAAGAATGTTGTCAAAATAAACCACAACAAATTTTCCAACAAAAGGTTTAAGTACTTGATTCATCACTCGCATAAAGGTACTTGGAGCATTAGATAATCTGAACGGCATGACCAACCATTCATACAACCCATCTTTGCTTTTGAAGGCGGTTTTCCACTCATCTCTGGATCGGACTCGAATTTGGTGGTAGCCACTGCGCAAATTAATCTTAGAGAATAACTTCGAGCCATCTAACATATCAAGCATATCATCCAAAAGCGGAATAGGGAACCGGTACTTGATAGTTATTTTATTGATCGCACAGCTGTCCACACACATACACCAACTTCCATCTTTCTTAGGCGTTAGTAAGGCGGAGACTGCACACTGGCTCATGGATTCTCGTATGAAACCCTTTTGTAGTAGCTCATCTATCTCCTCTTTCAAAATCTCACTCTCCTTGGGACTCATTCGATAGTGTGGCAAGTTAGGCAAACTTGCCCCCGATATCAAATCGATGTGATGTTGTATATCCCACATAGGAGGCAAGTGGTTGGGCAAGTCATCGGCGGTGAGCTCTTTGAATTCTTCTAGCAACGGTCGTAATTGGTTAGGAACCACTACTTCGATTGACCCTTTGTCCTCTACCACAAGCGATTTCACTACCATATCATATATTCCTTGGCCCTCTTTAGCGTCAGATACGAACTCAGCTTCAGACCTGACCAATGTTAAAAAAGACTGACCCTCCACTTGAGAAAGTGGAGTTACACGTTGTTGCTTTACAGGAGCCATAGCAATTTTATGGGAATTCCAAATAAAAATATAAGTATTATCCCTCCCTTTATACGTAACATCTACATCAAATTGCCAAGGCCTACCCAATAGTATATGGCTAGCATCCATATCAATTACATCACAAGTAACAGTAGACTTATAGTGTTTACTGATAAAAATATGGACATAACAAATTTCAGTTACCTGTGCTGTAGGTCCCTTTTTGATCCACCCAATTGAGTAAGGACTTGGGTGTTGTTCCGTTGGTAGTTGTAGGTGATCAACTAGCCTCCTCACCACAAAATTCTCGCAGCTACCACTGTCGATAATCAAATCACACACCCTTTTATTGATTATACAATGAGAATTGAAGATGTTGTGCCTTTTACTATTATCCTCTTGCTTGGGCGCAAACAATACTCGCTGGACCACACAATTAACCTTCTCGCCTTCTTCTTCGGTGTATTCGGCTTCTTCATAACCTTCCTCGACTTCGGGGTTTTCTTCATCTTTACACGTTTCAGTATCCTCAATCAAGTTAACAGGTCTTCGTTCTTGGCATACGTTGGAATGATGTCCCCGTTTCCCACACCTAAAACACTTCCCAACCGAATGTCTAGCGTAGGGATTGGGGTTCTTTGATGTGCTACCTGTTGCAGTCGCAGTAGTTTTCGTTGACTCCACTTGTCCCCTGGGAGGTTGTAGGACTTTTCCTTTATCAGTCGCGGGTGATTGTGCCTCCGCGGTGTTCCTACGGTATCCCGAAAAAGGTTGGCAACTCCTCTCCATAGTTTCAGCCCGTAGAGCCATCCCTTGGGCTTCTTCGACTGTCCACAATACTTGCATCCCAATTTTATCTCGGATTGAAAGGTTTGAGATCATGTAAATATCGGGAAACTTGTTGGTGGTCAGATTCATTCAGATTGTTACGGACGGTTAACCTTGAAAACTCATTGTTGTAATCGAAAACTAACCTTGTACTTGGAACGCAATTTTGATACACGAGGAATAGATACTGCTCATAGTCCACGGGAAGGAATCGATCCCTCAACAAGGACTTCATTCGACACCACGTTCGCACAGAACTCTTCCCTTGCCTATGCCTCATCTTTTGTAATTAATCCCACCAAGTTGCAGCGTTTCCCTTTAGCTTGTAGGCCACAATACGCACAAGTTAGTCCTCTTCAATACCCGTTAAGTCAGTGAATCGTTCTACTTCAGAGAGCCAATCTAGAAACTCTTCAACTTGGAGATTCCCATTGAGGTTAGGAATGTCCGCTCTCATTCAATAATCTTCGAAGTCCCTTTGTTGACATGCCGGTCATGGCGCGTACACTTCCTCCTCCTCAAACTCACCTTCACTATCCGGATGATAGTAACCAGGACGCCTTGCTGCATTTCGATTGGTGGGTTGGCCTTCAGCAACTCCTTCGGCGCGTCTCCCCCCAACTTGCTTATGGTTGGCATTGACGTTTAACACAGCCAGCATGTTGCGAATCTCTATCAATGTTTGAGAATGCTCATGCAAAATACGTTGATGTTCTGCCATAGCCGTGTATAGGTCTTCCACCCTTTGATCAACGTCAAGAGGGCGTCTAACTTCATCCCCATGATTTGCCATCGAGCTTGGCAAACCTTGCTCTGATACCAATTGATGCGACGGAAGATATAAACAAGGGAATCGTCTACGCGAATCCTTGAACTCCTTGAAGAACACAAGGAAAAAGAGAGAAAACGATCTCAAGCAATCTTATTAATAAAAATAATCAAAGTTATCCTTGACCCTTAGGTCTACAGCCCTATTTAAAACAAACTACTCCTTGTGAAATAAGGAAACATAAACATAAGGAAACTCTAATAATAAGGAAACTACTTAGAAACAACTTAGGAAACTAACTAGATAAGAATAAACTTCCAAAACAGATAAACTCGAGTAAAATCAAATCCTGGATCGATCCAAGTGCAGAAATTCTTGTTCTTTCCTTCTTTGCTTGTTTCTTGCCAATTTGTTTCATAAATCAATCCGCCATTTGATCTACATCATCCTGCCCCAACACTTTCTCTCTCTTAACCCTTTTTTGGCAGACTTTGCCCCTCTCTGGATATCTCTCTCTGGATCATGGGAGACTTGGAGTCCAGTCTCCAACTTTTGGTGTCAGTCTTCTCTCTCTCTTGGAATTTTTTGGTAGACTTGCCTTCGGGTTTACGGGTCTCTCTCTCTCTCTAGTTTGTTGAATTCAGTCATTGGAAATTAATTGATAAGTTCAATCTTTGTGGGTCTGTTTATGTGGGCAAAACTGTTTGATGAGCCCCTTCCCTCCATATATTCTACTTAATTAGCATCTTCTTCATTTTGCAATAATACATACTAGTCTAAACCCCGGGCGATGTCCGGATTCATGAAAAATAAAATAAAATATATGAATATATGAATTTAGTCGTATGATTTAGCTAATGTTTTTATTTTTATTTTTTGTTTTATTTTTTTTTATATTACTTTAATTGCAGACCATCGCACTGTACATAGAAAGATGAAAGTACAGTAATTTGTGTTCGATGTGTAATTTATATACCCTTACGTACCCCTAAACCTTTTAATAAATATTAAGAATGGATATTGATTTACTTCTCAATGCTCCAAACTGAAACATCTCTCTTTAAAAGTAGAGATCCAGGTTATATGACTAAATTGGTAATTGCTTAATTAATATCTTTCTATAAATATTGTGGTGATGAATTTAGGATGTGGATGGACCAAAAAAAAAAAAGAAAAGGAATTTAGGATCTGACAATCACATCCATCTTAAATTATCTCGTGGGTCAAGTCAACATCATTTCTATCAGTCCATAATGACCACCAATAATAATATTTATATAAATTGGTTGTCTAACATACTAACATCTTTGCATCTATCAATCTTCAACCATATTGTCAATACAGAACACAGTTGTAATTTACTATGCCTTCCCCCATGAACATGAGGGCATATGCACCATTCCTTTCCTATGCTGTTCTTATATTATGCATGACCACATCTTTTGGTGCAGATAATGTAACAGATTGGCTTGCCTTGCTTGCCATCAAGGCTGCCATAACTCATGATCCAATGCTGGTCACAAGCTCATGGAATGAATCTCTCCATTTCTGCCTGTGGGAAGGTGTTAACTGCAGCCATAGGCATCATCAAAGAGTCACTGCCCTGAACTTAAATTCGCAAAATTTGGCAGGTACCATATCTCCTTCCATTGGAAACCTCAGTTTCCTTCAACTCATCGATCTCTCCAACAACAGTTTCCAAGGAGAAATCTCTAGCCAGATTGGTCACTTGTTTAGACTTAAAGCTTTATCCCTCGAAAACAACTCGTTTCAAGGACAAATACCTGCTGAATTATCTCTCTGTTCTAACTTGAAATTCATCGATTTGAGTGGAAACAAGATTGTAGCACAACTTCCCAATGAATTTGGCTCCTTATCAAAGCTGGTGCGACTTTCTGTTCACTCAAACAAATTGGAAGGTAAAATACCACCTTCTCTTGGAAACGTTTCATCTCTTAAAGTACTTTGGGTATCTTCCAATAGCCTGGAGGGAGCAATTCCAGAGTCACTAGGCCGACTTAAAAGCTTAATCTACCTTAATCTCTTTGACAATAAGTTATCAGGTTTGATCCCTCCATCTATATATAATCTTTCATCCCTTACAGTTTTATCTGTGGCCCAAAATCTTCTTGAAGGTAGTCTTCCCCATAATATAGGCCTCACTCTCCCTAATATTCAATTCCTCTTTTTTTGGAACAACCAGTTTAGTGGATCAATTCCGTTTACGTTATCAAATGCTTCAAATCTCCAAATGATTGACCTCGCAAAAAACCAATTTTCTGGAGGGTTGCCTATTAATTTTGAAAATCTAAAGAGACTTTCATTGCTAGTTATATACAGTAATGATCTGGGAAGTGGGGCAGCTGATGACTTGAGCTTTATCTCCTCTTTGACCAATTGTAGCAATTTGAAAGAATTGGAAATACAAAAAAACAATTTTGTAGGGGTCTTGCCCAACTCCATAGCGAACCTCTCAAACCAACTTCATTTTTTATCGATGTGGGAAAATCAGTTATCTGGAAACATTCCAACAGGTATTGGAAACCTCATAAACTTGAATTTCTTAGCTATGGGCTACAATCAATTCACAGGGACTCTCCCCACCACTATCGGTAAACTTCATAAGCTACAAGAAGTGTATTTTGGTGAAAACAACTTGTCAGGAGAAATTCCTCCTTCTATTGGAAATTTAACATTATTGAACTCGCTTGAGTTGTATAAAAACAATTTTCGGGGAAGCATACCTTCAAGTCTTGGAAATTGTCAGAACTTGTTATCGTTGGATCTTTATGACAATGATCTAAATGGTACTTTACCACCAGAAGTTATCGGCCTTTCGTCTTTATCCATAGTTCTAGACCTGTCTCACAACAGTCTAACTGGCCCACTACCTTTGGAAGTGGGTAAGTTGAAAAATCTTGTTGAATTGGATGTTTCCCATAACAAGTTAAGTGGTGAAATTCCTAGCACTCTAGGTAGTTGTACAAGCTTGACACTCCTTTACATGGGAAATAATTTCTTTAGAGGAGCAATTCCAAAGTCTATGAGTACTCTAAAAGGTATTGACGAATTAGATCTTTCACACAATAACTTGTCTGGCCAGTTTCCAAAATTTTTTAGAACATTTCACTTTCTACAAAATTTAAACCTATCATTCAATGATCTTGAGGGTGAGGTACCAAATGGAGGTGTTTTCAGTAATGCAAGTGCTGTTTCAATTGCTGGAAATAAAAAGCTTTGTGGGGGTATTCCTAAATTACATTTGCCAACATGCTCTACAAGAGGGCCAAGAAAGGAAAATTTTTCTCCTGAACTCAAGTTGATAATTCCTATAATTTGTGGTCTTCTTGGACTAATCTTGATGTCATCTTTTCTAATCCTTTCTTGGCTTAAAAAGAAAAGAAATCAATCTTCGTCGGCATTTTCGTGGAGGAATGAACTTATGAAAATATCTTATGAAAAGCTACTCAAAGCAACAAATGGGTTCTCTTCAGCTAATTTGATTGGTAGGGGTAGTTTTGGCTCAGTGTATAAAGGAATTCTTGAACCAGATCACACAGCCATCGCGGTGAAGGTCTTCAACTTGCAAACGAGAGGAGGTTCCAAGAGTTTCATGGTTGAATGTGAAGCTCTGAGAAACATTCGACACCGAAACCTTGTGAAGATCATTACGGCTTGCTCCAGCATCGATTTTCTTCGAAATGATTTCAAAGCCCTCGTTTATGAATTCATGCCTAATGGGAGTCTCGAGACTTGGTTATATCCAATCTCACAACCAAGTGATGGCTATGAGAGACCAAAGAGTACTTTAAACCTTCATCAAAGATTGAATATAGCAATCGATGTGGCTTCTGCTTTGGTTTATCTTCATAATCATTGCGAAACACCAATCATACATTGTGATTTGAAGCCAAGCAACATTCTTCTTGATGGCGACATGACTGCTTGTGTGGGTGATTTTGGTTTAGCAAGGTTCCTTGAGCAACCCGACAACGAAACTTCTCAAAATCAAACCAGCTCACTTGGAATAAAAGGAACCATAGGGTATGCTGCTCCAGGTAAGAAAAGTTTTTTTTTATTTTATTTTATTTTATATATTATCTTTTTTTCCATTTCTTTAGTTTATTTTTAAGATGGGGACTATTTGGTAAATTTGAATATCTGGTTGGCTTAAGATGAGTATGATTAATTTTTATTTCAACAATGTTTTATTAATCCATTTTTTAAATAAATTTGCTTAACCTTGCACAAAAAATAAAGCATAAGCACAATGCTTTTTCAAACCAATTTATTGTAAGCTGGTTTCTATATATAGAAATCATATAGTGCGCAGTAAGAGATTAAACCTAACCCGATCTAGTTTCCATAGTTAATTCCCTAACGATCCAAAGATATTGCAATAGTGCAAACTTCTAACATGAGATTGATGTGTAAACTGCAGAATATGGAATGGGAAGTGAGGTGTCAACGCACGGAGATGTGTATAGTTATGGGATTCTCTTGTTGGAAGTGTTTACAGGGAAAAGACCTACTGATGACATGTTTAAAGATGACTTAAATCTTCATAAATTAGTAGAGTTGGCTTTGTCGGACCGAGTCGAAGAGATTGTTGATCATGTACTTCTCTTGGGAGGAGAAAGAGAACAAGCAGCAACCAGCAACAATACTTCCAAGAGGATCCAAGTGAATAGAGAGAAACTGCATGAGTGCCTAGTATCGATACTTAAGGTTGGAGTTGCATGTTCTAACAAATCACCAAGTGAACGGATGGATATCTGTGATGCTGCTAGGGAACTACATCGGATTAAGGGCATGCTTATTGAACTTGGGTCATAATAAAGTATCATCTTTCAAAATCAGTAGTAAGTTCTCACTCTACATTTTCCTTGTGGTTTAATTAAAAATTGTACCTTCTTTTCTACTTAAGATTTAAAAACTACCCTAAATTAAATAAGCTATTGAGCATTGCTTGGATACTGTATTATTGGATCCCATTGACCCTCCCACAAGACCCCATGAATCTTGATGGAAACCTATAATATGGTATCCAGATAATTTTCCTAAGCTATTTGAAACAAGTACTATAAATACTTTCATTTTCTTTTACACAAGAATAACATCAAGCCTAAATTTTATGTGGCAGACAAATGGTAGAATAACATGCCAGTCGAGTTATTCTAAGTAGCTCATTTTTCTCTGCTTTCTTGGTGGGTGCTATTCATGATCGAAAGTTTTGAAGATCTTGCAAGATATGTTACAGGTCGGCTTGCTCTGCTTTTTCAGACAAGATCATTTTGCTGTACTTCCCATATCTCATTTCTCCATCCCTAGTTGATATATGGCTTTGGCTTTCAGTAATTTTGTGTTCTTTTTGGTTGATGTCATGAGAGGCTAGGTTTTGACCTTTTGGTTTGGTTTTATATTGGTTTTTTCTGTTTGTGCTGTGGTATGATGTTGAGGTTTTTTGGTTGGCTTGCTTTAGTTTCTTGGGTTTTTTGGTTCTTGAGGTTGGTTTGAGTTTTATTGGACCAGGCTATCATGTGTTACATGTCTTGTGTTTCTGTTTTCTCTATCAATCAATTAATAAAATCTTTCCGTTTGCTGATTTAAAAAAAAAAAAAAAAAACATGCTAGTCGAGTCAGATAATGATGTACATGCACATAACTAGCTCAAGTGGCCTGCTCCATTTCAATAAAATTTCGTTGGCATTTTCCTATGGTTCTAGAAGTACACAAGTTAGACTTGGCCCTACATGCCCGCAGTGTAAGGTAGCATTTGGTGTAGAGCTTCCTTGAAATGAAATTAAAGTCATTAAATTTTGAAGAAGTGATTTTTATAGGATGAATATTTTAAGAAGTCATTTTGAAAAAAAAAAAAAAATTGATGTTTAGCACGATCATATTTTAAAAGTCTTTCTATTTCAAAAAGTGTGGAAGTTATGCTTCCTTCAAACGTGAGGTTTCAAAAGCAAACCTGTGGAGAAAATCACAAACCACGATAGTAAAGAAAGGAAAAGTAAAACAGAAATCACAAGCAAACACAAGACATGATTTACATGGTTTGGCAATATTGCCTACGTCCATGGTAGTAGAGATCGAGATTCCTTACACTAAACTGTGAAAAACGGTTACAAATATTTATCTCTGCTCTCCTCTTGCTCTCCAAACACAAATTAGTCACCCCAAATTCGTTGCGTACAAGAATTACACATTTGGCGTACCCCAAATCTCCGGTCTCTAATTCTTATCGTACCTACACAGAATACAAGGCACACATGCACAACAAAACTTTTTAACTTCTCTATATATGTATTGAACAAAAAGTAGATGAGCAATTTTTAACTTCCAAATAGACTTTTTTAAGAATTGAACAAAAAGTAGATGAGCAATTTTTATCTTCCAGTCTCTAATTACACATTTCAAATAGACTTTTTTAACTTCCAAATAGACTTCCAAGTAACTAACTTTTCATAAAAGTCCATTTTGAAAAATTCATGAAATACACATTTTTTTTTATTATCAAAAATGACTTTTTAAGACTAGGAAGCCCATTTGGAGCCTCCCAAAAACTACGCCAAATGACATTTATATATGTACTCGAGTCTAAATATTGTACCAAGGATTGTACAATCTGAAAGTAAACTATCCAGACGGACATTCAAGTATCCGTTGTAGACAATATGAAAATTGCTCACACCTTGAAAGAGTATGTCAACCGAGCTATTTACATGGCTAGCAATTTCCATAGGTACATGAAAAAATTGCTCACAAACTTTATCACTAATTGCTCACAACTTGAAAGCTTATAATGGCAAATGAAATATATATTTGGACTTAAGACCAAGGGTAGATGAGCAATCATATCACCAGGCCAACTACTTGAAGTATTGAACAAAAAGTAGATAAAATATTAATTTTTTTTTATAGAGCATCAAATATATACCATTTCTTATGGCCATTTAACCTTAAGTGATTGGGTATATCTGATTGTTAAATGTTAGATATGTATAATTTGGTAATTTTTTTTACTAATTTAGGATATTGAAAAACTTAAGCAGATTATGAGGTTGTAGCTGTAGAGCAATGCAAATTATGCAATACTACTATTTCAAGATGTCCCCATCCCAAAGGCAATTTGCTCTATGTCTTTTTTTTTTTTTTCCATTCAAAGAGGAGCTTGTTTAATTTATTCACTTCACGAAAAGAGTAATCCAACCATTTTGCCATTCACTTCACGATTGTTGAACATAGGATGATATTCTACTAGTGCCTACTGAACATCATTTTGTAATGTTCAACATCCCTTGCTAAACATTTTTATATGTTCGATTGGGGTGATTAAGCATATTGATATGTTTAATTCACTACGAGGAAAACCATCAACGACAGCAGTTGGTTTTGGTCATCAACGACTGTATTTTCTAACTGTCGTTAAAATTAATATAATACGACGGTTTTTAGTTATTTTGTAACTTTTAACCACAGTTTAGTCAAACCTAGTGAAACTTGGTCTTTTAACCACGGTTTAGCCGACGACTCGTCTCTCTCTTCCCATCTACTAGTTTTGTCATAACCAAATCCAACCTTGATTTGGTGAAAGCCTGGTTTTAGGACCTTCGTGGCTGCCTTACTCTACGGGTTTTAGGACCTTTGTGGCTGTCTTAGTGGCCTCTACTAATTCCTCTCTTTGTAACTTCTCGGATTTCAGGTAGGTTTTTCCATTTATGTGCGGCTTTTTAAATTTTTTTTTTTTTTTTTTTTTTTTTGTTCTTTTGGCTTCTAATTTGTTTCTTTATAGTTGTTTTTTGTTCTTAATTACTAATTCCGGTCATTGACCTGCTCTTAAACTTAGTCTTGGGACCATCTACTGATTCCGGCAGCCAACCCTCTCTCTGCTTAAAAGAACCCGTTGCCGTCCTTTCTTTGTTTTTGGGAATCGAGGTAGGTTTTTCCTTTCTTATGCTTTTTTTTTTTTTTTTTTTTGGGTTATAATTTTTTTTTTTTTTTT